>NW_022258270.1:17308-80963 GCF_009602425.1 Actinia tenebrosa
GGAAGTCTGAATGAAGTGGGAAGTCTGAATGAAGTGGGAAGTCTGAATGAAGTGGGAAGTCTGAATGAAGTGGGAAGTCTGAATGAAGAGGGAAGCCTGAATGAAGTGGGAAGTCTGAATGAAGTGGGAAGTCTGAATGAAGTGGGAAGTCTGAATGCAGTGGAATGAAGTGGGAAGCAAGAATAAAGTTGGGAAGCCTGAATGTAAAAGCAAGGGAAAGACAAACTCGACGAAACATTGTATAATACACGAAATTCGCAGAATGGACATTTCTCGAGACTGACGGCGACAGATATCAAAACCTTGCGCAGAGGAAAAACGAAAAACGAAAATGGAACATTAACAGTAGTAACTAACCTCTTTGGATACTTGCTTGATCATTAACTGTAGTTCAAGCCAAGATTTACGTAACGACCATTGATCGAGGCTCTGAAGGAAGATTAGACAAATTTACAGGGTGAATTTCATTCTAGTGTCACAATCATTACAAGCCACAAGCATGCGCAATGTTGTTCGCTTTCATTTTCGATAACATCTGAAGGCTGGTTAATACATGAATATATATATTTCTATATATCTATATATATCTATATATCTATATATATCTATATATATACACACACTTGATTGCAGGAAGGTTGTAGTATACATTTAAACAAATACCTAATTTATTCAGTATATTTTTATGATATGCAAAACCGAAAACTCGCTTTATTTATCATTTGTTTTATTCAATGAACGTCAAAATATTTTATTCTTGTGTTTTATATCCTACAGACTATAAATCAATTGGTTTTGAGGGTTAAAAAAGTAAAATTGCAATATGCATCTCATTAGGTATTTGTATAAATGTATAAATGTATACTACAACGTTTCTGCAATCGAGTGTATACATATATATATATATATCAAGGGTGGTGTAGTGGTAGTACACTCGTCTCTCACCTCTGGGGAATCACGTGAGTAGAGTTCCTTAGGTCTCGCTCTTGATTAGAGGGTTTTATTCGAGGCTCCTCAGTTCCCCCCCGCAAAATCTAGCACGCTAATTCCAATTCGATCTGTGAGTCAACCATGCCCTGACTTAGATCAGGCTAAAGGTTGTTTCAGGGTTCGATCTATTCTAGCCGTGCCCTGACTTTGATCAGCCCAGAGGTTGTTTCAGGGTTCGATCTATTCTAGCCGTGCCCTGACTTAGATCAGGCCAAAGGTTGTTTCAGGGTTCGATCTATTCTAGCCGTGCCCTGACTTAGATCAGCCCAGAGGTTGTTTCAGAGCATCGATAAAATTCAAAGGAACCATACCTGAAGAATACTCGAAGCAGCTTCATCGATTGTTTCCATTTCGTTGCTGGAAGTGAGGGGCATAGAGCCATCAAGGCATGACGAGATACCAGCAGGGTAGCAAATCAAATGGAGAAGTTTTCTCAGCTACAGAGAGCCATTATTGAATATTAATACGGATTAATATGACAGATAACTACTGGTTCTAGTAAAATATTTTTTTAAGTGTGAAAACACAGAAAGTATGCAAGGTCACGTGAAGGAATCGTACCAATAACAGCGCACGAGATCTCTGATTAGCCAATCAAAATGATTCGACATCGACACGGTCGCGGTACGTTACATCCAGGATAATTTCAAATCGTCTCGATTTGCATTTACTCTCCCCTCCCCTCGTAAATGAAAAACCAGTCATTTATAATCATTTATAATCAAGGACATACCTGGTTGACGGTCAATTCAGGATCGAGCAGTAATTCAGGTGAGAAGAGTATCTGAGGGTCCTGAAGACACCGCTCTCGCACCCATTCCTGACCACAAATCACTTGTAGTGTGAAGCCTGCGAAAGCACTTGTGTTGGAGGTTTCCATTGCTAAAGAAATAACACAACCAGTAATGAAATAACATATACCCTCCATACATATTATATTCAAGTACGTTTACTGGTGAGTCAAGATGAAAATTTCACAAACATTTTAAAAAGAAACAGGAGTTGCTCAATTTAGGAGTAAAGTCAACTATTTTTAGTTCTTTTAGTCTCCCCTGTCCTAGACTAAAAATTCCAACACAAAAATCTGGCTCTTTCTTGGTGTAAAAGGGCACCTAAGCCATGAAGACAATAAAACAATAGCCGTGAACAATGAATTTGGAGCTAAACAATACCCTGCAATACAGTAACCCTAACCCAGAATACAATAGAGGTTGCTACACCAAAAAGACTAACGTCCGAAACGTCAGTAAGTTTTTTTCATCTTTTCACGGTGTATAATTTACCTTTTCATCATTACTGTTTCATTAGAAACATCGACGCAGCTCACACTAGTTTTTAGCTAGTTATCTCTTCAAGAAAGACCCAGCGATATTACCTGATCTACTAGTAGCCAAGGGCACAGGGAAGATATCTCCTGTTCCAGACGTTGTGTCTGTGAAATCGTCCAGTCGCGAGGAGAACAGCCCTCTAAAGCCATCATCACGTGATACATCTGGACCATGTGACACAACTCTCCCGCCACGACCTGAAAAAACAATTTTTAAATGAGTAAGATTGGTATTGAATAGGCCATTTTAAATACTGCATTCTTGGACCCAGACCCTACTCATTGGTCATATCGTGGTTCCGTGAAGTGTGTAGAGTCTGGGTACCGCTGTGTTCCTTGATTACAGGCTCATTTACTCAGGATTAGCCTCGAATCAGTGTTTAAATATTCACAAATATCAATGGTGAAGTAAAGAAAGCACAACTTCAACAATACAAACACTTTATGATCCCATTATACTTTACTGGAACATGGAACACGTTAATATTCTACTCAAAATCAATAGAGGCTAACCCTGAGCAACAGAGAAATCGAAACTGGAGTATCCCTATTCGACCTCCGCCATCTTGAAACTGCATTATACCACAGGTAGCCCAGTAAAAGGTAAGAACCAGTGTGCGATGTTGCGCATGAATGCAACACCTTGTAGTTACCTGATTCCGAGAGTCGTAACATGGCTTTAAGCACGGTTAGTATAGCATGTACTCCTATATTATCATGGGCGGCGACCAGTAGGTAATGGTCTGGTGACGTCTTGAAAGGAAACTTTGAAACACTGGAATGATCATGTGACATGAAGTCTGTCTTCTCGTCCAATAGGCGTAGGAGAAGATGACACGTCAATCGTGCTCCTGCATCTGCCTCCTGATTGTCACCTCCTGGATAAGAAAAGAAATGAGTAAATGAAATATTGAAAATAAATGGTAATGGAAGGATGGATGGTGGTGGATGGTTAGGATGGATAGGTGGGTGCAATGATCAATGGATGGGATGGAAACATAGGTGGCTGACTGGAAGGGTGGATAAATGGATGAGATCTGGGTGACTGCATGGATACATGGTGCATGGATGAATGTATGGATGGGTGCATGGATTGACGGGATAGATGGATTGAGGGATGGAAGTGTGGGATTATGGCGAACAGATGAATGGAAGTATAGATGGATAGATGGAAGGAAGGATAGATGGAAGGAAGGATAGATGGGTGGGTCCTGAGGTTGATCATGATCCTTACCTGACTTAATGGCGTCCAACAGTGAGTCCATTGCCACGTGATAGATAACATCTTCCAATGAGAAACAACCTCTAGCAATCATGATTGCGGTGAAGGTGGCCACTGATTCATGGATGGACAGATCACTAACCTAAAAAGAACAAAAACACACTCCCATCGTCACTCAAAGTAGACTCCCCATGCAACGGCAATTTTATAAGTACATTTAAACGGTAGCATAGGCCTTCTATGAGAATAAGCAACAAGGTGCATTGGTCTAGTTTGAGTACAAACAACACCTTATAAAACAATAGAAATATTTGCACCCAAGCTAAACCACAATGCACTACGTTTCTATATTAGGAAAGGGCTAAAGAATCTAAGATAACGTACCTCGACTTCTAAGAGAAGATCTACAAAGCCACAAGAATTACTAGATGAGCAGCACAAGGCCTTTAGAACTCCAAGCCACTCCGAGCTGAGTCTACCATAATGAGCTGTTACTTCTGCGCATAGGACGGCAATGTCAAATAACCTAGAAAGAAAGGTTAGTTGTGTTATTGATAGGAAGAGAATCGAGCAAACAAAAGCATAATGTTCGCCACTATCTTATAGAATCCATTACTTCTTGTCAATCTTATAAGCGGGATTTATAATTGATTGTTTATTTACCGTTACAGAATCCATTCATTTATTCATTCATACATGCATCTATTCATTAATGCGTGCATGCATCAATCCATCCATCCACCCTCCCATTTATCCTTTCACAAATCCATACATTTATCCTTTCCACCCCTCCGTACACACTTCCAATGGCCCACCCATTCACCCTTACAGCAACCTTTCTTTCTACATAGCCCACCCATCAATCCATACTTCCAATGTCCCATCCGACCATCCATCCACCCATCCATCAATCCTTCCATCTTTCCATCAATTTTCAATTGATTTTCCATGACCAACATCATCAGTTATTTATCACTACCACCAATTCATGATCATCATGATCTTCATCTCCATAGTTTGCCTCACCTCTCGCTATTCTGACAGTTGCAAACATTCATCAGAGCATTGCAAACAAAGCTATAAATATCTGATTGTCTCTTGTTTGCCAGAAGATGTTCCCACATTAAATTCTGTTTCATTGACCTGAAAAATAAAGATGGTTTATTAACAACTCAGACCAAATGGTTAAGTTAATCAATTTTCCATAACAACAGAACACGTGGCCTTATTTCTTTAAACCAAGCACTTGTGTCAAAATGAACAAAAACATGGAAAGATGGTGAAGTTCATACTGATAATATGTAACACGGTAGAAAAGGCATTTAATAAAAAATTGTTTTTGCAGAATTTACATGGAAAAAAATTCATTAGAAGTCAATATCTAGTCCAACGAAGCAAGACGATTCTCTCTGTCTTGTCGTCTTTAATGGTTTATGGTGAATATTTCATCGCATTATAGCTCTTTCTGAGCTCATTGAACAGCATGCATTGTGGTCTTATACAACAACATATAAAGCATAAAGATGTTTGCACCCAATCTACACCACAATACACCATGCTCAGAAACTGTTTCTATTAGCCATTCTGAGGTTTAGTAAAAGACCGGGTTGAGTTGGATTTGCAGTTCACTTTGGGAGTGTTTTGAAGGCGAAATAGACGCCATCTATCCATCAAAAATGTCGCCGAAAACAGTCCCACGATGCACTGTAATGCCAACTCGACCACACACTTTTCAACAACACTGTGCAACAAATCTCTCACCTTGGATTATTGAAGAATTCCATCATAAACTTTGGATCATACTGTGCTGTTGATGCTGAAGGGGTGATACTAGAGCAGATATTTTTTCTGATCTTAGTGTGAGCTGTGCTGAAAATATCTGCAAACCTCAACTGTGAAGAGAAAAGTTCGGCATGTAAATGTTAAGCACAGAAAAATGTTGAGCTTTCTCAGCACTTTGTTCTGCAGAATTCTCATGAACAGCTAACTGGACAGCTCAGGATCACTGCTGATTGCTACCCACATAGCTGCTGTATCTTTTGAAATCGTTTTTCTTTAGTTTCTCTAGTTTTCCACCCCACCATTCGCAAAAATCAACTTCCAAATTTAAAATCGATCACAGATTGAGAGCCACAGGTTTGTTGGGCAATGAAAGTGTTATCCTCAAAAATTAGAGGCATGTAAGTACAATATAGGTGTTTATAGTTTTTAGTGTTCTTATTGAAATGTACCTCAAGGATGGTGCTTAGAGAGTACACGTCATGGAGATAAGCCAGGATACATCTCTCAGACGACGTACACATACTCGGATCAGAGATGTTTTCCACTGTGTGAAGCAGTCTGCAAGTAAAACAACAAAGTGAAAAATAAATTTGTAAACCTTTTCTTACGAAATTGTTAAAGACGTGGTTGACATTTTTATGTTGTTCAATTCGATGTTGATGCACATGAGAAGAAACGTGAATATGGATACAACTTAAAAAAATGACATGTGGTCTGAAATGAGAAAGCATTACATGCAAGGGAAAGAGGTCTAACAGACAAAAAAAATGTCAAAAATTTTTGATCATAGAGGACGTCAAGATTGTTGTCTTTAAAACTCCTTTTCACTAGAGATGACGTTAAAAATGCTGCATATTCTGACGTCAACATAACATAAAGCTAAATAAAGCGAGTTATTTGAAGTAAAAACCTTTCCTGACTCACCCTCTAAACACCCTAGCGAGATGATCCGGCAACAGCGACAGACAAGTGTGATATCGCCGCAGCATAGCAACAGTCAAAATAGTCTTGGATGGTACTGTTCCCACAGCAGGTGATACGGGAGGCATTTGGATTGGAAATTCCTCATCCGGCATCAGAACATTAGAAATGAAGTCAAGCAAGCCGTGTATGTCTCCTGATAGTTCAAACAAGTCAAAGAGAAACACCAGTTGGTCGATACTTGGCACGGGGCCGGACAGGCCGAAGACGGAAGACGTGGTCTGACGATACTCCTGTAGGGCATTAGCACAGTCTGTGACGGCTGTGTACTGCTCGAAGCAAGGAAGGCTGGAGAATTTACTAGAAAATGAAATGAAAAGGGTCAGAGGTCTGGATTCTTATTACAGTGAAGAAAAAAAGACACAGCACGGTCATGATACACGGTCATGTCAACATTTTCTGCCGGCACCAATCAGAACGTGCCAGATATTGAATGAAGATGCTTGAACATAACACGTCACAGACATTTAAGTGGCTTCTTCCGGTTCACATATATATACAAAAAGTATCCTTACTTATACAGGTTGGATACTTGTTCCTCAAATGCTCGTCTTGTAGAAAGTGCGGTACTCTTTAGGCACTGGCTGTACTCGTAACTACCACCATACTGTGGACCTAAGAAAAGTATATTTGACGTTAGCCACAGTTCTTGGGGTACATGTAATGTACGTCATAGTAGTTATGTTGGTTGACCTGATTGACTTAGGCTTGGGTTCTATTGACACACTAATTTATTGGCATCAGTGACTGCGAAAAGAGATATTGAGGTTAGCCCTATTGTGAATATCTCCTTGGATCGAATTAGAATTTAGTAGTTGATTTTTGAGGAGGGAGGAAAGCCGGAGAACCCAGAGAGAAACCCTCGAAGACCAGGAGAGAACCAACAAACAACTCACTTCACATGCAACACTGAGCTCGTCGGGATTCGAACCCGGGTCACATTGGTGAGCACTCTCACCGCTACGCCACCAATGCTTCCCATATTTCTCTATTCTCACTATGGGAAGGGATCCTGGCCAAGTTTAGCTGGATGGGAACAAGTCATTTTGTGCCACACCGGACGTAGGGCATATATATTTAGATATTTATCTGCTTTAAATCTCAGAGCAGCTTAAGCACGCGAAGCTTAAGTTATGACTATAATAGTCATAAGTACTTAATGTGATAAACCCCATATTATTCATTAAAAAACAGACATATAGTCATCAAAAATTCACGCTAAATCCATGGGTAGCAAAATATGAAGATTTAGGATTTTTGCCCTGTAGTGGGGGAACCTAAATAATTGCCAGTACTTACTCGCTAGATCTCGAAGCATTTTCATCAAAGAGTTTGTTATTTCTTTACTCTTGTTTATAGCTTCTGTCCTGGATTTTCCTACTCCATACAGAAGTATTAGCCGCTGATTCAAGTCGTGCTGGGTGCCACATTCAAAAGGAATAGGAAAATGAGTAGCGTATTGTACATGCTGGGATTTTTTGGCGTGGTGTTGTTTAGTGTCTATGTGAGAGAGGTCTTTCTGGTCAAGTAAGACGGTGTCACTCTGGGATAACAGCTTTAGACTTTCTTGGGATACTGTGGAGGAATGAAGAAAAATGTGAAAAAAGTAGAAAGGAAAAACTAGAGAACCGAAGGGGAAATAAAAGTGGGAGGATTGGGAAAGGAAAGAGGAAAGGAAAGAACAATGAGAAATTAAATTCAATATAAAAACAATGGTAAATGGAAAGAAGGAGAAGGGAGAAAGAGAATGAGTTGAAAGAAAGGAGTGGAAAGCAATGGGAAAGGAAATGAAAAATCTTAGAAAGTTGAAAAAGGAAGGAAAATATTAATAATAAATAAATGAAATTCACAGGAAAGGAAAGAAAAGGGTTTGTGCACCTTTACGCATGACAACTTCAAAAATGAATGATTTCATTTTACTTTTTTTTTTTTGCATAAAAAATGAATATGAGACAAATTCTATTGACCCTTTGCATGTGACGTCAAAGCAGCTCAATTTGGAGGACAAAACAAAATAATCTTAATCTCTTGAGAATTATTAACCTATTGTTATGTCCTCCAAATTGAGCTGCATTTAGACGTACTGCAAAGGGATTATTCCTCCATCCCCCAAGCTCTGAGAGTCTCACAATACAATACCGTGGTGTAGGTTAACATGGGTTGCATCTGATCCAAGGGACACCTGAAGGGTTTGAGGTAAGTGTGGATCATGATCTGGAAATGGTTCATTGTCTCCCTGGTCTAGTAATCGCTGTAATCTTTCCTGGTGTAGGAGTAGCTCTCGGTCTATTTCCAGTTGTTGACTGTTGCCAATAACTTCATCATGACTTGACTATAGCACAGAGACAAAAAGACGCAATTTCAAAAAAACCTTCAAATTTTATCAAAACCCTCAAACAGCATCTAGGATGATCAATGCCAGGGCATGGATAACTCACAGATGTAATTGAAATTTAGTAAGGATCATTCTCTGGGTTCTCTGGTTTACCTCCCTCCTTATAAATCGACTTCTGGAACCTAGTTCTGCTGTAATTGATTATTTTTACTTATGTGCGCATGTCCCAAATGTAAATGGCTAATCATTATTGATGCGTTCATGATTCAAACTGGAGTGACTTATAAACAGTTTATTGGAGTAAAGCAATGGTACATACCATCTGTATGTCAAGACTACCATGTGCATCTCCTTCCTGCACACACTCTTCAATGTGTTCCATTTCAGGGGGGTTCAGGAAGCTCTCATGAGTCTGTCTGGGAGGGGAGGTTATAGATATGGGGGGAGTAGGCTGTAGGTCTCCTCGAGATATCAGATTAAACATATATGCATTATGAGAGAACGCATCATGGCGGATGAGTTCACCAAATAGAAGAACAAGTTGTGCAAAGCTTGGGTCTCCTTTGCTGTGTTGATAGCTCTCTGAAGAAGATAGAAGAAGGTAGTTAATGTTAGGAGGAAAGTGGCTTCAAATGACTTCACTACAAGAACAGGAGATGCTGTCTATGCAGATACATTAAGGAAAACTTGGCTCTGCCATGAATTGTGAATTTTTTCAACTGAATATACTCAACTTAATTCCTCTCCTCTCCTCTCCTCTCCCTTTGTTTCTTCCCATCTCCTCTCCTTCTCCTCTCCACTTGCCTCCACTCGTCTTGTCTTGCCTTATCTCCTCTCTTTTTGTCTCTTCCCTCTCTTCTCCTCTGCTCTCTTTTTGTCTCCTTTCTATTTTTTCTTTTTCTTTTTTTTTCTTTCTTTTTTTCCATCTCATTTTGTCTCCTCTTGTATTTTCTCCTTTTCTTCCTGTCCCCTTTTCCCCCTAGTTACAGGAACAAAGTAATGTACTAACCCACTACTGGAGCATAGTTGTCCAAGAAAGCCTGTAACACCTTCTGACACACAGGAACGAAATATGATGCAGCACCTGTGTTATCCTCCTTCTTTCCAACAATAAAATAATAATCACTTATTAATCAATGGATTCATCTTTTAGATTCTACTCCCTGGCATGGATCACCTGAATCAATCTCATTACCAGCCTACAATGTCGTGCTATTAACGGTCAAAGAATGAGAACGAATCTTATGAATCTTATTGCCAGCCTATAATGACAGGCAAAGATTGCCCATCCTGTGCGGAATGAATCAGTGATAGGTTGCCCTCCATCCTCGTACATTTTTTATTAATAAGTCGCTATTCAACTGGTAAAATTTCATGTTAGAGCGGACATGAGATCTATCGATGGTAATCAAATACAGAAACATCTTACCTCGTTAGTCATTTCCATTTGTCTTTTCTGTAGTAGCTTAGCAACAACAATAGCACGATGCTTGCCGACTCGATACTTGGTGACAGCCCATTCACACAGGAGAAGAACAATGGCTTGGTCAGTTTGGGACAGCTGTGGAATCAAAGCATAAAACATAACAATTCATGTTGGGTGTTTATTGGAGATGGTTTATTGTATCTCCTGTAGATTGAGTTGCGCAGTATATACAACCAATGACACCATTTTCAACCCCAAGGTATCCCACAATGCATAATATTCAACAAACATGAGCACAAGTGACAGTACAAGAATGCTGTATCAGAAGTATTTTTGACAACATAGCACTTTTTATAAGAGTTGTTATCAAAAACGACCAGAAACTTGGCAGAGCTTAGTTGTTTGAAGGAGCGTAAGGTTGAGTTGTAACTTCAGATGCTTTCCTGCTTGCATTTTAGTAAACTTTTTGCTGGCCAAGACACACAAAAACAATGGCAAGCCATTTCCATGTAACAGCATGTCGTATCATGTGTGTGCTGTAAGTCAGTACAGTATGTTTACCACTCGTACGATAACCATTAATGTCAAGACATGTTGTACTGTGTACGTGCTGTAAGTCAGTATTGTACATTTCCAACTCATAAGATAGCCATTCTTACGGAAAGCCATTTTAATGTTATAGCATGCGGTTCTGTTTAAAAACCCTTTAACTAAAAAATGCTGCTAACCTCATGTTTCTCTTTCAAGGGTGGAAACATCTTAGAATAAAGTTGTTCCAGTGAGTTTTGGCCGCCTGATCTGTTAAAGTCAAACTTATCAAGTATCTCCAGGGTGGAAAGGATACGATGGACAGCAATCGCTGAAACACAGACATCTAGAATAAATAAAAGCGGTTAGCAAGGAGTCTTTTGGATGGGGTGGGCACAACTAACTGTATGAATCATGTATCTTCCATACAAATATATAGTATCAAATATAACTAGTAATCAATTGACAACATGTGCCAGTGAGTTTTAAAAAATTTGGAGTTAAAATCAACTGTAATAGGTCGTTTACGTGATGGTGCCATTTTACTACAACTACCAAGATGCTTCGCATATTTTCTTTCTTATTCAAATTTTATTTCCTTAAGAGAATAAGAAGACAATAGCTGCTAATTAACTGAACAAAAGAAAATGTGCAAGGGATCCTGGTAGTGGTAGTAAATGCTTCTATAATGCAAGTAACCTATTAGGTTTCTAAGGTTATGGAATTTAGGATTTTTATGAGAAAATAAGACACTTGGATACATGATTCATACTATTAATTTCAAAATCATGAGGCTAAAAGGCAAGGTCATAAATGATATCGTACAGCATATACCAGGTGTAGAAGCAATATGCATATGTTGCACTGTACCAAATATTCATCCACCTCTGCAACATATTGCAGACCACATTGCCGGTTGCAATGCAGAAGTTGCAGGAATCAAACATTGGATGTGAGAATTTCATTGGGTAAACACGGGTGTCAGGTATTGGTGGAAATGGTAGTAACTGCATGACAATCCTCAGCAATGACATTTTTGCCTACCAATGCCCACAATGAGCCTGCTCTGCTGATGCCTTCTGTCCCCTCCCCCCTTGGAATAAAATGGGCATGGAAGGTTTGAAGAAAGAGAGATGTTTGACATACATTTTCATATTTTTTGTTTTGCTGTTACAGGAAAAAATGTCATGAGTCCATGGTGTTTCTGTACCATCATCTGTTAGTGTTTAATCGCTCGTACTTGATATCATTTATTAACCAAAATAACCTTTTAACCTCTATATTAATAAACTATTGTTCTCTCTATAACGGTACGATACAAAGTGATCAAAAGAATCTTCCATTGATAAATTAGAGACATGTGAAATACAGTGAGCAGTCAGGGGGTAGAAAGGAGGGTGTACACAATAGATCATTCTGCTTATAATCCAATTTTGAATGCAAGGCTACATGGAAATACAAAAGAAACGCCACAAATTCCATCAAGAAAAGATTTGATTTCTTTGTGTTTTCATGTTTCCAGCCTCACACCCAAGATAATTTAGGGAAGGGTCCATTGGGAGGAGAAAGGAATCCATTTTTGCTGCATCAAAGGGTTGATGTGAAAACGTAGGTGAGATTTGTTTGATAGAGAAAACAATAGTTTACAAGCAAAAATAAAGAAAAGACCCAAACAAGTGCCCAGGCTTTGGAAGATGAAGAAGAAGACAGTCGTAGACATGGCAGCCATGCTGATGAAGGAAGGCTAGAAATACTAGAACAGCGCAGTACGATGTCTGCAGGAACTTGAATAGAATTGTTAGGCAGCATGGTAATAATTCTCTAGTCATAATAATCCTGAAAAAGATACTCAATATATTATATTTTTAGGATTATTTTCAATAACACGGAAAAAAATTCTGGATGGAAAAATATTTGAAAAAAATTTCAATCAAATCAGTATTATGAGTCTTCAACAAACTGAGAATATTTACAACAAAATGGTATAAATTTGTGATATTTTGGAGAAAAGTATGATTGAAAGTGTAATAAAGATAAAAATCATTAATAAATGAATGAATAAATGACTGGATAGACAAAATAAAAATCATTGCTTAATTGATTGTTTAAATGTGATTTTTTTTACATGCACATGCAAAATTATTTTTTTGTCATTTCATTCTTACTCTAGAAAATTTAATTCTTAATCTCATAAGCGTTAAATAAATTGCAAATATGACTAGAGAGTTATCACGACTGCTTTAGGAATCTTTATAGAGTTATGAGTTAGAGATTTAGTTGGTTAGTTAGAGCATTTATGTACAATTGACAGCAAAATATTAGTAAAAATAGAAAATAGAAATTTAAGGACAGATTTTGATGAGCAAGAAAACAAGTATGTTTTTTTTTGTGTGTAGGTTTTTTGGAAGTTTTTCAAGGTTACCATCTCTAATCAGGTAATTATTTTGCTAAGTCATACTAAGAGCAGGTTTGTTCAACTCAAAAAATCAAGACGTAGGGACACCTCTTTGTCTTGATCCAAAAAAAGCATACATGTTAAAGATGGTTGCTCCAAAAAGACCCCTACTTTTTGTATGAATATCAAAAAAATAAATTACAGAACTGTGAAATTCCCAACATTGCATTTTCCTTGTTTTTCAAACATCAGGATTTTTGATTTTTTTGTTTTAATTTATTACTTATGCTTAATGATTATGCAGTTCGGCGACATGTGTTGGCAAACCTTAAGCCCCTCCTCTTCCCATGATTGACAGAACAGTAAAATCTTACTCAAATTTAGTCTGAAAAGGGTAATGATACTGAGGATTTAACAGTGTCATGTATAAAAAAAAAAAAAAAAGTGTAGAGTAAGTAAATTTAGAATAATTTCAAATAATTTTGTACAATTACCTGATGTTTTGTCCTGGTATTTGTCAGGTGACCACCTTGATTCAATAGCCTTTCCTCTGGTCTTGATTTCCTCTTCACTGCCCAGCAGTGCCATCATAATCTGGATTTAAGATTTACAGAGATACCTCTTATTAAACAGACCAGACTACTAGTTGCATAGTCGTACAGTTTTATTAACAATAAACAATTATAATTTTAATATGCAGGCTTAAAAAAGGTTAAACACCAGGGCCTGGTTGAACGAAGGGCAGATAGTGCTATCCAACAAATAAATTTTATTCAGTCAGTAAATTTTGTTGTAACAGCATAAACTTATCCACTGGATAAGGATCTATCTGTCGGATAGCGCTATCTGTCCTTCATACAACTGGGCCCAATATCCTACCTCAGGAGTAAGAAAGTTGTGTCCATTACTGGAAGGTGTAGGCAAAGAAGAAGGTGCCATTGGTAGACGATCTAGAGGAGATCCCAGCACAGCTGGTTTGGCAGCTGCATCATTGCTTGCTGAAGTGTTGGCCTGTGCAGCATTTTGTGGAGCTGAGTTCCAGATCAGAGCTCCAGGACAACTTATTGTCACAGCCTGAAGGATAGCTGCTAATGCAAGTACTAGAGAGTTGTGCTGAGGGCAGTTCTTGTATTGGGATAGGACAGATGACTGGCTGGTTGGAGTTGAACTGAAGCAAGAAAAGACATTAATGTACCAACCAGAGCTACTGAAACAAAGCAAAACAGCCTCCAATAGATTTACCTTTCTGTAGAGCTAGATAGTCCTCCAGGGCCAGACGTCAAGCCACCGGCAGTCACCTTACCAGGAATAGTGGGAGGAGGAGCTGGATTTTGCTGCTCAGACTGCATTTGTTCCGCAGCAGAATATAATGTTGATAACTTTTTGGTGCAGACATGAGTGAGATTCCTTGCTAAAGTCTGAGACAATACAATCTGGTCCACATACTGTGAAATAAGAAGAGATAAGACTTTTAATGCAAGTTGTTCTTGATGCTTGTGAGGTAGAGTCAATTATGTGGTTCTAGCCAACATTTTTGTACACATTGCTAGAGTGGTGTGTCAGTGTAGCACTTCCTTCTCATCTTTGGTATCTTTTGTCACACTCTCTGACTTACAATTATATGTCCCTTGATCAAAGAGCTTTCTACAGGTCCCCCAGTTTTCTTCATTCCCAGTACTAAGCCGTCTGCCTTATATCAGCTCAGTTACAAACCTATTTTCATTGGTGTGTTTCTGATGTAGGCATTTCTTGGAGTTCAAAGTTCTTAATGGGCCACAAATGTAGCTTTGCAGAATAGACTTACCCTTAGAACAAGAGGAATAAGGTACTTTAGAAGCACATCATCACTGGCTTTACCCTTCTCAAGCACATCAAGTAGCCATTGAAGAAACTCTTGCCTGTCCAGCAGGCTTTCCTGGAAAGATAAAATGACCTTGAAAAACTTGTACAAATTTGATTGATTGATAAATAATTGAGGGACTGAATGACTGACTGACTACTGTCTGACTGATAAATGACTGACTGACTGATTGACTGATTAACTGATGACTGACTGACTGATGACTGACTGATTGACTGATTAACTGATGACTGACTAGCTGACTGACTGATGACTGACTGACTGAATGGCTGACTGACTGACTGATGACTGACTGACTGACTGATGACTTCCTGACTGATGACTGATTGACTGAATGGCTGACTGACTGATGACTGACTGATGACTGACTGATGACTGACTGACTGATGACTGAATGACTGAATGGCTGACTGATGACTGACTGATGACTGACTGATGACTGACTGACTGACTGATGACTGACTGACTGATNTAAGTGTCAGCTTGAAAGAGGAAGTCTACCCCATGTTGTGACCATAAGTAGTACTTGACTGAATCAGTTTGACTGACTGACTCACTCACTCACTCAATCACTGACTGGCTGACTGACTCACTGACTGACTTGACTGTGCATGACTGACTGACTGACGACTGACTGACTGATGACTGACTGACTGATGACTGACTGACTTATGACTGACTGACTTATGACTGACTGACTTATGACTGACTGACTGACTGACTGATGACTGACTGACTGATGACTGACTGACTGATGACTGATGACTGACTGACTGATGACTGACTGACTTATGACTGACTGACTGACTGATGACTGATGACTGACTGACTGATGACTGACTGACTGAATGGCTGAATGACTGACTGACTGGTCCCAGTCATATCCCAATGTTGGTAATGTTTGTACCTCATAAAGCCAGTTAGCTAGCCTAACTGTGTAATTCCACTGTTTCTGGGACTGTTCAACTTCAGGAGTCATTCTCTGCTGCAGCTGAGATGATGTTATACCAGAAAAGTGACTCTGGTAATAATCTGACAGTTTATTCAGCTGGTCTTTAAGATATTTTGTCAAAGAATGAGTCCATTCTGCAACATAGATTTAAAGAAAAACAAGAGTTTTAATTGTGGATGAAATTCATCCAAATTGAAAAAAGTGAAAAGTGGAAAAACCACATTTTTTGTCAAATAAAAACAGTTATTAGAACAATATAGTACCTATTGAAGGGTCTCCCATGGAGCGCTTCTTTATTTTAGCCTCAGATATGACTGTATGGTAAGTTGACGTCATCTTGATAAACCAGGTAGCTCGTAGCATTGGAACAGCATTGTCACACAAGCTACTGAAAATCTCTTCTTTTTTGTTAAAGATAGGTACCTGTATGGTTAGAGGAGTTTGAACAAAACCTTTTTTATCCTGGATTTTGCATTTTCTTTGACATTCAAGTCTAAAATTATGCTAAAACAATTGCCCTATTTCACTATGACGACACATCAAAACAATCTATTGTTTAAACGCAAAGGATCATGGTCATCGGAGGGGGTCAAATCAACACAAATCCACCAAAAATTGTCCTAAAACCCGTATCAATCCACGAAGAGAAGTAGAATAGCCAGCAAACGCTCAGAATATTTTAAAGCACATATTAACACATATTATATCTGAAAACCAGGCCATTTCAGATTAAACTGTTTTGCTAGGAGCAAATTTTGTTGAATTTTCTATTGGATTTGGCGATTCTATCCCCCACATAAACAAGCAGTGACGTCATAGTGAAATAGGGCAATTATTCCCCTCAGGCTCAGAGACTATTGTGAATATTTACCAAGCTGTGATTCTTTAAGACAAGAGAGAAAAATATTCACTGAGTCTGAGGGGAATAATTGTTGAATACTAGAGATCTGCTGATCAGTTGTCCTGTTTTACCTTTTTGGCCAATGCTGTCAGGGGTTTATTACCAGCAAGATCTTGAAACCATAACTGTATAAGATTCCTTGATCTGGCAGTGACCTTCAGAATCAAATATATCAATTGATAACCAAATTAATAAACATGAGCTTAACTCAAAAAAATAACCATTTTTCTGCCCTCCTGTTCATTAATACAGTATGAAGAGAGAGAAGAGAGAGAAGCACAAGCCTTAGTCAAATATGTAATAGAAAATAGCCCCATGGGATACTCTATGGTATAGTCACTCAAAACCATTGTAGAACTAGGATTTATATATCATTATCCCTATTATAGCAAGTAGCTCCTGTAAGGTACTCCCAATAACTATCGTTCTGGAGTGTCGTTCTGGTCTCTGTCTCATACACATCATCACCCCTACACATTATATTGTATATGTTGCTACCCCCAACACCGCTCTACTGATATTTATCTTTATTGCCCACTACCACTACAGGGTCCATGAGACATAATTTGTTGTAAGGTGGGGGTAAGGCAATTCGGTGGGGGGGGGTTCTGAGGGAAGCCATCAACCCCTGAAAATTTTGAAATTGAAGCTCTTGGAAATGCGATTGCTGGTGCAATGATTTTGAGGGGCAATTGCAAGTCAAGTCAAAGCTTTAGGCAACTCAACGGAAAATCATTTTTGATTTTTGCCTAAGAATTTGGGAAATCTTGCCTCCCTGCGATTCTTGTACCTAACTTATTGCCTCCTTGCTCTAAACTCTTGGATAGAGCCAAAACATTTTTGCGCTAGGGATTCAGCGCAATAAATCTAAATCTTGAATTTATCATACTCAATTTCTACTCACATTCCAAAAGTTTTCTTTAGCTATGGAACATTTCTTCTTGTTTAAATCCTGTGCTGTATTGATCTTCTGTTTCTCGTGGGTTATGTTATTAAAGCTGAGTACAAACTGTAATGAAGGAACGGTAAATATCGAACGAGAAATACTTCGTAAACGTACGGTTCTTTGTTGTCATTGTTCTATTTGTGACCCCACGACATCAAATTGTCAAGACTTACCTTTGATATTGGGACGTTTGATACGATGTCTTTGGCAGATCCATACTTTGAACAAGCAGAAAATTCATATACAAGTGATTTTAGAATTTATAATCAACATAATATATATAAATCTATTCGCTAATAACATTAATTTACCTCATTCGAACTGAATAAAGGTTGATATGAGAATCCTTTCTTGACATTTTCTTCCGTTAGTTCGTCCTAAAAGAATCAAAAATCTTAGCAGATTATCACGGTTTTTAGTGAAACGGGGTTTTTTCTCTTACCTCTCGTTGTTTATAGTCTTGTGGATAGACGTCTGGAGGCCCTAACCTTGGTCTTTTTAGAGGACGTTGCCAATAAATGGCCGCCATGATGGATCGAAGGGCATCTGCGCCTACGAATCTTGCGCTCCGCGGTAAAACACTTTAAACTATTAAAATAAATAAATAAATAAATAAATAAATAAATAAATAAATAAATAAACAAAAGCACAAAGTGAAATATCCTGGGCAAAAAAGCTTTAATTTTTACTGCTTTATTGATAGTCTTTTTAGGCCTAAAGCAAGCGTTTATAAATTACAAAAATTTGGTATTAGGAAAATATTGGTATTTTGCAAATAAAAATAGTAATTACTGAAACAATGAAATTTTCCCATATTTTGTACTGTAGCTTCAGATATATTTTCATTTTGTTTTGATTTTCTTCTAAACTTGCATAATAAAGAAATGAAAAGAGCAAAACTAGGGAAAAACTGCACATGGGCCTCCTGTGGTGCGTGCGCACTTTGTACTTTGCTCTCAAACAAAATGGCGGCCGTCACAAACTCTTTACGAAGGCTGTATCTAAACGGCATTAGAAAGAACAGCAGATACGTATTGAGGGTAAATATGAAACCACATAAAAGTCTAATCACTATTCTAGATTTTTGAGTTAATTGAATTTGGATTTTTTGTCAGGCACTGGGCGCAAATGTCACTTCACAACATCAACAAAGACGAAATCTCTCCATTCACGAGTACCATAGCATGAAGATTCTCCAAGATGCTGGTATCCTCACACCAAAAGGAGGTGTCGCAAGGACTGCAGATCAAGCCTATGAGATTGCTTCCTTGCTAGGTCTGATAATGATAACCTTGTTTTGGATCTCAATATAAACAGTGAATGATGTTTAACGTATACTCTTCACACACGTTAGCCTACACGTCTTGTACAATTTGAAAATCAGTACTAAATTAATCAATATTGCCTTTTCTTTTTTGGAAACGAAACGGTATTCACAACACTCTAACATACGTAAAGTTATGTAAAGTAAGCTTAATTTTTTTGGGAAAGATAAAAAACAGCTGATATAACTCTTAAACATTTTGTTGCTGGTTTTGCTATGAATACCTAAACTGTAGTTCGGTTATTCAAATACACCATCCTTAGCTTTTCTAGTACTGTATATTCAGTATATTATTTTAATAATTAATCAACATGCAAAATGTTTGGTTTCCTCCCCCTGGTACTTGCAATAGATAATAGAACTGATGTTATTGTTATAAATACGGTTCCAGATGAGGCAGAGAATAGTGGAGACATGGTGGTAAAGGCCCAAGTATTGGCTGGAGGACGTGGTAAAGGAGAATTTGAAGGTGGCTTTAAGGGGGGCGTCAGGATTGTGTTCTCGTAAGTGTACAATATATTCATCACCATTTATCATCATCATATCACGTATCTAGGTTTTCAGGATATCTAAATCATTCATTGTCATTGACATTATGTATACAGCTCAAAAAAGGTTAGAGGGGTGAACAGTGATAGTTAGTAAGTGATTGGTGGTAAGAGATAGATAATGCATTTATAACGAGTCTTTCTCTCACTGTACGTTAAATAAAATTATCTATCCATCCATCTCTCCAAGATCCAAGAATAGTTATGAAACTGTTTTTTTTTATTATTATTCTTGTGATCAACACAGAGATTAATTATAGGTTAAGATATTTAGTGTTGTTTGTAGTCAACAAAACCTTTGAAAATACCTTGGTTTTGTTGTGTCAGACCTGAAGAGGCCAAGGAAGTTGCATCAAGAATGATTGGGAAAAAACTAATCACTAAGCAAACAGGAGAACAAGGACGAATTTGCAATGAAGTAAGAGAAAATGTTACCGCCATACATTATTATGCATATTTCTCATCATCTCTTTGATATGTGTTACCTTTGATCTGCTTCACCCATTGTACCCTTGCCAACCATAGAGTCTCCAGTAGCTCAGTGGTTAGAGCATCCGACTAGTATCTGGAGGGTCATGGGTTCGATTCCCGTCTGGGGCTCAGATTTTTCTGAGTCAGACGTTGTTCCAATCTTGTCTTCTTTCATATCCTCTTTGATCAGCTGAGAATAATATTCAACAAATTGTTGATATTATAGTAACTGATTTTTTCTTTCTTTTTGTCTTGATGTACAAAGTTTTCTCTATGCTAATTTATTAGTTCTAGTGTTATAATATGAAGAGTATTTTTGAAATACTCAATTATTATATAAAGGTTTCTTGATTATTTTTGTATCATCCCTCCTGTAAAGGTGTTTGTATGTGAGAGGCTGTATGCAAGAAGAGAATACTATTTTGCTTTGGCACTGGAAAGAAAGTTCATGGTAAATATTATCTATTAGTTAATTAATTATTTATAATTATTTATCTTATGTGTATTTATAAAAATAAAGTATTTTGTCAAGCTCATTCACAATATACATCTTGTGTTTTTTCTCATGGACCAAGTAAAATCATTCTACTACAGTATCAAAGATTATGTTGTCCATTGAATAAGATTTTGTTAAATATTAGTTACATACCAAGCAAACTATATGTACAATGAAGACCCATTTCTGTCTCTGTAGGGTGTGGTTCTAGTTGGAAGCCAACAAGGTGGTGTCGACATTGAGTCTGTTGCCAAGGAAACACCTGATGCAATCGTCAAACACCCTGTCGATATTATGACTGGTAATCATCTAATATCTATTCATTCACCTTTCATTCTTATGCTCATGCTTTTTATTCTGATTTTATTGAGTGAGTTAGGAATAGAGTGCTTTCCCTCAAGTGACAAGGCAGCCATATTAGTGCATCAAACAATGCAAGCATTCTGCACAGTTTTGCATAAAAATAGAGTTTAATTCCTGGAGGATAAAAAATCTATTGTTTTGGTACACCAACATGGCAACTGTTACGTCACGTGAAAACCCTTTGGCATACAGGCCAAAGCAGCATAACATTTTCATGGATTACTTTTTTTTGTTCACTAAAGGGCTGTCACTTGATGATGCTAAGGAATTTGCTAGGAAAATGGGTTTCTCCTCTAAATGTGTTGATCAAGCGGCACAATGGATGTTATGCCTGTATCAGATCTTTCTAGAGAGGGATGCCGTGCTACTGGAGATCAACCCAATGTCAGAAGACTTGCTTGGCAGAGGTATGTCATCATCATCATTATTATCATCCTCATCATAATACATTTAAGGAATATAAAATGCATGCATATGTCTCTGTACTGTATTATAAGCACCCTGGGAGTTGTAGAGCACAAGAGAAACAAGCTTTGGAACATGACAGTGTTTATATTACAGTACAGAGACCTGAGCAGCCATATTCTCATTTTTTTAGTGATATGCATGGACTGCAAGCTATTGTTTGATGATAATGCTGATTACAGGCAGCCAGAGATATTTGACCTGCGTGACTGGTCTCAAGAGGACCAACGAGAAGTACTTGCCGCCAAACACAACTTGAACTATATTGGTCTTGACGGCAGTATTGGGTGCTTGGGTGAGTATAGTAGGTCATAACTTGAAGACAACATTGACCTCACCCCCACCCCCAAGGTTCTCTTCACCCTTTTCACCAACAAGTAATAACGATAAACATGTGTTGTATGTTACAGTCAATGGTGCTGGTCTTGCCATGGCAACCATGGATATTATCAAGCTGCATGGTGGAGACCCTGCCAATTTCCTGGACGTTGGTGGTGGTGCCACTATTGAACAAGTACAAGCTGCTTTCAGGATTATAACTGAGGACAAAAAGGTATGTTGCACCAAGTACTGTATGATGGTATCCAATGTTTAGAGTAGAATTCATATGGCCTGTGAAATGGCACGCATAGCCTGTGAAGTGGCAGTTTGGAGAGGGGGGAAGGGAAGAGTGCTGCTGTGCTCGTTGTTGTATGTGAGTTGTTATTCTCACCTGTGCTTCGAGGGTTTTCCCGGTTCTCCGGCTTTCCTACCTCCGCAAAAATCAACTTCTAAATTCCAATTGGAATCCAGTGGAAGAAGAGCAACTCTGTGGAATCCACTGTTAATCTCATTATTAAAGAGTGCTGCTATGCAGGCTACGGCACACAGCATAATGCATAGTGCAGTAACTTCAAAAATGAAAAGTGATTTTGATCTTAGAAATTATTGTACATTCTTAAACGCATCCTGAATGAATGAATGAATGAAAACCTTTATTTAAACAGGGTGTTCCCTTCAGTAATAAAATTACTGCTATCAATGGGAGCCCTATTATTATTATATTATTATTATATTCCTAATATTGATGACTAGTAAGGAAACTTTCTCAAAATATATGTATAGAAGATTAAGTAATGATGAAAAGGTAAATTATACACTGTGAAAAGATGAAAAAACTTACTGCTCTTTTACTCCGACGAAGAACTAGCGTCCGAAACGTCAGTAAGTTTTTTCATCTTTTCACGGTGTATAATTTACCTTTTCATCATTACTGTTTCATTAGAAACACCGACGCAGCTCACACTAGTTTTTAGCTAGTTATATCTTTGTATAGAAGATTGATTGAATCACTTTTTCCAGGTTCATGCTATTCTTGTCAACATATTTGGAGGAATCATGAGGTGTGACATCATCGCTGAGGGAATCATTGCTGCCGCCAAGGAGTTACAACTATCAATACCTGTTGTTGTACGCTTACAAGGTGATATGCAATATTACATATGCTGATGGCGATGGCATTATAGATAGTGCTAATGATATATGATGACGATTATGGTGATGACGATGATGGTGATGGTGATGAGGATCATGGTGATAACAATGATAATGATAATAGTACTGATAATGTTGATGGATAAAGATGGTGATAAAAAATAATGGGAATTAACAGTGGATTCCACAGAGTGGCTCTTCTTCCACTGGTTAGAAGAGGATATTTGCAGAGTGAGGAAAACATCGGTGAGAGGCAAGCGGTCTCGTTGCTCTGTCATCTGTTCTTCCTTCCCTTGATGATGTTTTTGAAATTGATGATAATGATGGTGATGATGGTGTTGATAGCGATGGATAATTAGGATGCTGGTGCCAACTGACTAATGAACGACATATTTTTCCAGGAACACGGGTAGAAGATGCTAAAGCTCTGATTGCAGCCAGTGGTCTTCGTATTATTGCTTGTGATGACCTTGAAGACGCCGCTGAGATGGTAAGTAGCTTGTATCATAATATGTAATTTCAAATGCAAAGTCAGTCAACATAAGGATAGCCTGTTCTCAATGACGAAGGAGGAACGTGGGTGTGACCCTAACATGGTGTGATTGGCGTGTCTGGCGTGTCCCTATGTGGGTGTGACTGTGCCGTGACCCGGTATTTTTTCACTTTGGAGTATCTTGCTTCTTAGAAAAAATACTAATGTGTTCGTCTCTCTTTCTAAGGTCGTTCGAGTTTCCAACATCATTGAATTGGCGCGATCAGTGGATCTCAACGTCAAATTTGAACTCCCTATTTAAACAATATTAGTGTCATATAATGGGCTGTTTTATGCTTATTTTTATCCAAAATTTGTAAATTTTGCTGAAAGATGTGATTTGTCACCACTGACAAAGTTACTTGGCGATGTCATTGTGTTGTATGGAATATCTAATGAATATTAAAAATAAAGCTTTAATTTAAGATTTTAGATGTATTCTGTTTTTACTTCTCTAGTTCATTCTTTTCCTTTGCTTCTTCGTTCAGTCATCCGAATTTGCCTCCCTGTACTCCCCACAATACAGTGCGTCTATGCGCGCGCTTGCTCGCGTAATTTCTTGTCCATTGTTACGTCGCGCTCACTTGAAAGCCAGACTGAAATCAGTTTTTTATCATACGCTTTGGAATTTTTTCTCGCGTGAAGTTTTAAACGAATACTTTTAAAAGAAAACATTATTTACGACTATTTACTGGTGGATCATTAATATGTCACAGAAGGTAAGATGATACTTTGTTTTGTGTATCCTCTATGGTGCTAATTGCTAATTAGAAGGCGATAAGTTTTTCAATAATTGATCTCGGCAACAAAGATGCGTTGTTGGTCCATGCATGAGTATTTCTGCTGGGTTTGGCCCGAGGTGTGATTCGAGGTGTAGCATCCTAAGATAACCTTCCGATAGCTTCTTTTTTCGTGGATTCTCGGTCGCTTTCGAAAAACATCCTCAACAGTCGTTTTTAACATCTGTACAAAATGTTCAAAGTAAATAGTATTCTGCAGTGCACTATGAGCGAGTGAGTCGGACGAACTTGACGACTTTTGTTTTCAAGACCGCAAATGATATAATTCTTGATACATTGGCTGGAGCAATCGGTTTTTAATAATCGTTCTTTTCAAAGTATCTTTAGATCGTTTGGATATGTATTTCGTTAATTTACTTCTGGGGCGTGCAGGGTAGCATTGATAATCTACTCTGCTAAGACGTCCTTTTACTAAGTGAAAGAGGATTATGGATGTGTTTATAGAATTTTAGAATATAGCAAGTAGCTGGTACGTGTATGGAGGATACAAGTTTAAAAGGCCCCACAAGCTTACAGCTTTAAAGCCTACCGTGATCGTATGCCTCCTTGACGCGCATGTGCGCACATCTCACTATACGTTAGTTGTTTCCAATTTTTTTCTTTCTATTTCTTATGCTTTGATGAACGCTAAAAATGCGTCCTTAGGAAGTTTGTTTCAGGATAAGAAAATATGATCTGACATCAATTTCGATTTTTGCCTCAAGTATGGAATATTACTAAATATCCCACATGGAGTAGAGTGACCATGCATGTTTAGCGATCAGCGTCACAAACGAGATACCGGGTCTGCTGGTCATAGCAAGGGGTTAATCATCTACGGTCTAGGGGCCGATTAACCTCTCCCTTAGGCTTTTGCTGAGCTTCCTGATCAGTCTGTAATTCCTCCCGGGATAGCGGTGTTGGGGTCGAAATCTCCAGCGTAGCCGTAAGTCCATACGACGGTTCAGCACTCGATGTCTGGAAGTATGGTCCTGGTTATTTTAAATCAATAACCTAAAATCAATCTCTCTAAAAGCAATATACGTAAAAGATAACATTTTAAATAGATGACTTGGTAAAAAATAATAGGAATCTTAAGTGTGCATGCGCGTTTGCAGCTAAGACAAAAGTGCTACGAGGAACCACCATTTTTGTTTGTTTCCATTCGGTTATGGTAGGTTACAGCCTCGTATTTTTAAAAAGTTCGCCATATAATAGTTGTTAGTTTTTAAGGTTTCTCGGATAATTATTCAGTTATCTCTAAAGTTTCTTAATATCGGCGATCGGGTCCAAAATTACAGTACAAATTACAGTCGAAGCCGTTCGGAAAAACGGCGACACTTTCGGAATTTCCCGATATGCATTGCCTGTTTGCGCGCGCGCTCGCGGAACACTCCTCTATTGTTACGTCGCACTTGTAAGTCATTCTGAAAGCAGGTTTTTACAGTACGGCTTGTTTTTTTCGCTACGCGTGAAGTTTTACTAAAACGATCCTAAAGAAAACGTTAAAATTGACTAAATTTCTTCGATATCAATTTAACAATGCAAAAGGTAAGAAATTCAGTTTCTTTTGCGTGTTAATGGTGCTAATTGAAATGAGAAACGGTTTAATTATTACGCGACCTTTTTAAGTAATAGGGAAAGCGGCGTACGAATCCTATATATCATCTACACTTGGGTAGCTTTGACGGAAAAGATTTTTCTTTATATCTTCAGGACAATCTTGGTTCTTTTGCTGGTCAGCGCATTTTCTTCAACGAATTAGAGTATGCGCTTGAGACAACCACGCTGTTCGGAAAGACACCACAGCGCAGTTCACAGAGAAACACTGTAATCAGGGATTTCAACACCGTCCCACAATTTGTTCCAGTTGCGCAACCCGAGTGCTTCTTGGTGCCAGCGGAAGGTTCCTTTTACCCATCTGTTCATGGTGGAACACAGACGCTCATCTGCCCAATTACTAACCAAGCTCCAAGCAGACAACTCCCGCAAAGGCTCAACGTTTACCAACCTACGACTCAATTTTTGGCTCCAAGTACTTTCAGCCATGATCAAACTTACAACTGGAGCCTACCTGCCTGCAACTCCTCGTCTAGCACCCACACCAACCAGTATCAGCCACCCGAGTCTGTCGGGATTGTGGGTGCTTCTACCCATTCTCAGAGGATTGTTCAGGTTCCAAAAGCAACTCCAAAAGGGGTTTCTAACAGCTCACTCGTTCCTGGACCATGGAAGTCGTCATCGATGCCTGTTAAGCCTCCCAAAAGAACTTGGATCATTGAGAAGGACGTCTTTGCTCCAGGAGCAGGTAAACATGCAAATCATCTTAGTTTTCTTATGTAAAACTAGCACAACTGTCGCATTATGGTCAGTGCACACGATCTAGCGCACAGAACTGCGCTCAGAACGATGACAGTTTGTCGTAATAATGGATCTAAGGGAGGTATACGTATATATGGATGACCATAAACTCATTCTTTGCCAGGAATTCCTAAAAATATGGGAAAAAGTTTCTCTAAAAGGGTATAACTTGCTCGTTCTATGAGAAACGCCTCCAGAAGAGTTACTTCTGGGGCGACACTCATATTGAAATTAATTCTAGATCTGCGCGTTTGTCCAAATATGTCTCAAAATCTAAATTCCTTTCTCAATCGAGGTTATTTTCAGTATGATGTTTATCATTTGCCATAATACTACTTTCCTCTGTATACCCTGCGCACTTGAGGGAAAATGAATATAATAGAAATGATTATAGAAGCTTAGCTAGCTCGAGGATAAACATATTGGCATGTTTAATAATATGATTGTTGTGGGTATTTCAGAGCACCAGAGGATGGTTAATCTTCGTGATATCATGGGGCTTCCTCCACTCAACAAGAGCGCGACCAAGATAAAATATTCCATGCTTCCAAGATCCCACTCAAAGAAGACTTCCCTTCAACCTAAACATCGTATAGATCTTAGAAGTATTCTCGCTGAATCCGACACTCAAAACCATGCCAAGGTATCATCAAGTTCCGAGATCAGAAATAAGGGTTGTTCAACTAGCATGTTGAAGGTATCGGCTTCACCTACAAAGAAGGCGAAAATAGAGCACAAAGAGGTAAGGAGCATGCAAGACATTCATGATAGTAATAAGTGGACGAAGAAAGGATCCTTGAATCCTAGCACTTACACTAGATCAACACCAGCAATAGCGACATGCAGATCAATTAGACACGATGTTCTAAATTCCAATATTTATGCATTTGTTTAGGAGGAGTTAGACGTGGGAGCCATGTACGCGCTACTTGCAGAGTCAATAGATCTCCGAGCTGCTCTTGCTGGTGGAGAGATTCGCATCGAAGAGCAAAATACTAGCGTCAAGCCATCACCAGCACTACATCAAACATCAACAGCACGTGAATCGAACGAGGCAGTAAACCACGCCGATCGGCCCGTCCATTCAAAGCCTTCGTCAAGTGAGGTACCAGTTGATGCAGTCCAAAAGGAGAGCAAACAGGAGATGTCAAAGCCAAAAGAAGTAAGAATATGAAGAAATTACGGTAATAAAGCAGTTAGGAGAGTTTTAAGATTTAAAAAATGAACTTATTTGTTAATACATAAAAGGTCGTGACAATGCGCAATAATGAAAGGAAAAGATCTACCAGAAGTGACATTTATTCTCATTATTCTATTTCATTATCCCATTTCATTTTTTTCCATTCCCCCCTTTCACCAGCAAAAAGAAACGGTCAGCCTGGAAGAGATCTTCAGCTTAGACGTGTCCGAGACTCAAGCCCTGTTTGAAGACTCCTTCAAGGATGTTGACCTGGACAGCATGTGCGACACTTACCTCTGCCATGCAGAATCGCCTGTGGATGACAACTGTTTGAGAGAGATCCTAGATAGTGCCGATTTTGCTGAGCTGTTCGAGTCAACAACTGATGATGACGATGACACTACTACTGGTGGCACAATCACACCTATGGCTAACGAGAACCATCCTTCTGCGGCAACGAAGGGAAGTTTGTGTTCAGTGGGTGCCGACTTTGTTGAACTGATTGACTCAGACGATGATGACAACACCCAGGCCAATGTCAAGAGTCATCCCTCTACAACGTTGAGTATGCGTTCTGTTGGTAATGACTTTGTTGAACTGATTGACTCAGACGATGATGACAACACCCAGGCCAATGTCAGGAGTCATCCCTCTACAACGTTGAGTATGCGTTCTGTTGGTAATGACTTTGTTGAAGTGATTGACTCGGACGATGATGATAACACCACCACTAGCAACAGCAGTCATCCTTCTACAACGGAGGGGCGTTTAATCTCAGTTGGTGCTGACTTTAATGAGCTGATCGAGTCAAGTGATGATGAGACCACTTGTATCAGTACCAACCCGCTTACTGATACCATGATGGTGAATCCAGTTGACGAGCCTGAGGTAACTCTCAAACAACGCAGTTCAATGACCATTGAAGAACTGTTCCTATCCAACAAAGAACGTGTGATGGAGCAGGTAGCAACAAAACAACAAGAATGCCAACACGAATCCCTCGAGAGCGCTCTTCCATTGAAGGCAGTCTTGGAATCATTCGAGCAAACCAACAATGGTGGGCCTTTCCCAGAATACATCCCAGATATGTTCCTCTTTTCTGCCAAGAAACCTGATGTTGAGCTGAATGTGATAGGTCAAACAGTACCTGCCTACTTTGGTCAGCCATTTAGCGACGATATAAGTACCCCTCGACCGGCTGATGCGTGCCTGAAGCAGGCGGTAGGACATTACGACACAGTACCTGAAGGACCTCTTGACATGATGCGGGCAGATGATCGCGTCTACTCGGAAAAGGTGTACAAGGCCGATGGCTTCCAGTACGTGTTTGACGAGTTCAAAATACCTGGAAATAACGTCATCGTAGACCCAGCAACCTTGCAGACACCTAGACTACCAACACCTGGTAAATATCTTGAATTTGCAATATTTGATGATTGAATGTTTCAATGGGGTGGGTGAGAGTTTGGATAGAAAAAAAAAAAAAAAAAAAAAAAAAAAAAAAAAAAAAAAAGATTGAAAAATTCGTTTAAAAAAAATATGTATATATTCGTGTGTGCGGGGCCCTAATTTGATGACGTTATTTGGCGCTATTGGCGTCGCCCCATTCAGTCCCACGATCCATTGGTTCGTTACCAGTTCCTTCGCACACCACATCTATAAATTGCAGCATAATTTGTAATTAATTATGTTTTCTCGTTTTTTTAAGGTCGTAAGAGACCTCATAGTCATGACTTCAATTACATGTGCGACGACAGCCAATCAGCAAAGAAGCTCAAAGTTGATGCTGGTAGTTGGGTCGAGTGCTCAAACTCCAGCAAAGATTCTGTGAAGTCAAAAAAGCGTCGCTATAACAACAAAGCACGCAAACCAACAGGAGAGAAATGGCTTCCTGGAAACCACTAGATAGTACGAGGAGTGAGGGAATGGTTTGGGTTAGAATTAAGCTTGGAGTCTTAGAAAAAAAATAGTTAATTAGATATGAAATTACTCTTAATATGGGAAGCTCTGTAAGTACAAATAAGTTAATCCAGAAGCAAAAGGCTAGAGATTTGGTACTATCGCCTCTCGGCAGCCATGTTGGATTACAGGAGAGCTATTGATTTGTCATCCAATATGGCGGGCCTGAAAGTTAGGACAGGTAGTGCGTGTGGACTGACCCTGTCACGTGACAGAGTAGTTCATACACGTGCATCATAAGAAAGTTCCCGTATGAAAAGTGCACAATACAAAAAAAAACTTTTTTCTTTTTGAATTTTTTTTTTTCATTGGCTGACAGTTTCTCGCTTCCAGTTGGTTGGAAGTTTACACTGGAACTTTCTTTATTAAAAAAAATACTTAAAATAATGCATTCTCAAATATATTTTCAATTATTATCATTTTATCAATCACTTTTCATATCAATTGGCTTCGTTTTCCTTACAAATCAGAAAGGTGCACTTTGCTTTTGCATATTAGTACGATGAACACTTCTTCCAAGATTTCCTTGCCTTAGTGCGCATTAAAAGGTTGTCAAGACTCTCTTCACACTACAGAGCATCCCATTTATTATCTTAATGTCGTCTCCAAGCTTGTGGGAAGGGTTGTCAAAAAAGGGTTAAGCCTTTTTAGTTTATTATATCCTTGTAAATACTGTATATAATTAGCGCATAGTATTTTTGTTTTAATAAATAGTTTTCTCTTATATTCTTCGTGTTTCTTTAGCTTTTCCACAAAACTAATGAACAATAAAAAGGCGATTCTTTAGTGAATTATTTATAAACTTAAAGTTTCCCTCAACACAAACTTGGCAATTATCGCCGTCTTTAGAGACTATACATTGATTTCTTTGTCTTGTGTTATCAAACGAGTTTTTAAAACAGAATACCAAAGAAAAGGATTGGTTGATAGCAAACACACTGATACAGCTGTTGATACACAACTAAGTGAAAAATTTCTACCGTGCTACGAGCTGTGAAGAAAAGGTTTTATCTTGCCTGAAAGAAAGACAAACTCTGGTATTAAAGTCGAAACGAAAGGACAAACGAAAGGCCGAACTAAGTTAACTATAAGGTTGGTGTCGACAAAAATGAAATTGTTTGCTACTTGAGGGAACTCAAAGCTGAGCATGCGATCTTATTGGTAGTGAGCTTTTATCATTTAATTCCAAAACTCACAGGACCGAGGAAAATAATTACGATGAATGGAAAGAGCATGTTGAAGGTAGTAAAACTATGAAGTTTGAAGGAAGTTCAAAATTCGCGAAGATATCGAAATTTTGCTTGAAAACATTCGTTGGACGCATTCCTTTCCTCAAGAAGAGGTTTTCTTAAAAAATTCACACTTTTCAAAAATCATGTCTTTGCGAGTTTTCAACTTATTTTCTTCAAACTTCACAGTTTTACTGATTTCGACATGCTCCTGTCAGCTATGGTAATTATTCTTATGTTTTGCTAATTTAAGAATAATTGCTAATAAAAGCTCATTGCCTTAAGAAAAAGAAAGAAAGAAAGAAAAACAATTCGATATCCCTGATTTTATTTCAACAAGGTGGAAAACGAATTAGAATACGCATTACAAGTTATTCGTAAAACTACAGCTTGTTGAACGACGGAGATGAATCGAAAAGATGAACGAAGTTCACGTTTGACTGACAAGGAAGGACTGGACACCGGATCTTGCAGCAGCAGCGACGCCGAGTGGGACACCGATGTTGAGGACAACAACGACCTGGTATCGGATAATTTATCTATTGAACAGATATATCTAAGAATATGCGAAGAACTTGGTGTGCCTCCCATCACTAAAGTGACAAAACAAATGAAAACAGACGTGATTGATCTTAAACACTACGGTATCCTAGATAAGGGAGCCAAGGCACTTGCTATGGCTATGGGTAAGAACGTTACCGTGGCAACGCTTAATCTCCATGACAACGGGATAAATAAAGCAGGGGCAATTGAGATCGCTAAGATGCTTGAGACAAATTGTTTTATAGTGAAATTAGATTTATCGAGCAACAAAATCGGGCAGGAAGGAGTAGCTGCACTCGCGAAAATGCTACGTAGGAATGTGACTTTGAGGGATTTGAATCTTTCAAACAACAAGCTCCTGGATGAAGATATTGCTCTTCTCTGTGACGTGCTGAGTACACATCGCTACCTCAGATGTCTGCGGTTGAGCGGTAATGAACTTGGCGACAAGGCAAGTACTATGATTGGATTAGCTTTAAGATCCAATCAAGTGCTTGAATGTCTTGATGTGAGTTGGAATAGAATCCTCGTCAAAGGCGCAGTGTCGCTGGTTAAGGCTTGCAAAGAAATGCAGTCTTTAAAAGAGTTGAATCTTAGTTGGAATGGGTTGTCAGATAAAGGTGCGAAAGTAATCCGAGAGATCCTTGAAAAACCTGACTGCTCCCTCAAAGTACTTGATATCACAAGCATTTCCATAGGAACCACAGGAGCGGAACATATAGCCAAGGGGCTCAGAAAGAACACATCACTGAAGACCCTACGCGTTGGTAAGAATCCCTTCATGAGCACCGGCGCTTTCTCGATCTTCAAGGGACTTCTGAAAAACCCACAAAATAGCTTGGAAGAGCTTTTCTTAGAGAACGTCGTCTTCGATAAAGAGTGCGAGGACGCTCTAGACGAGCTACTCAAAACAAAGCCAAACTTCTTATGCAAGTGGGATGTGATTATCAAAGGCGGAGATACACGCGCTTTAGATGAAACAGAGACAACACCACTAGAAAAGTTCATCCAGTTCATGCGAACTAGAGGGTTAAGAATGGTAGACATGTACCGTTCCTTGGCTAGAGGCGACGTACTGACAGAAGATAAATTTGTCCGAGGACTGAAGTCATTCAACGTACCAATGACAGATAAAGAATTAAAACAGTTGTTCAACATACTTGACTTGAACGGAGATAATGAGATGAGCTTCAGGGAATTTTCGTCGATTTTGAATTTTAAAATTAGGGAGAGGGACGCAGACGAGAGAATAAAATTAATGCTGGAGAGAAAAATATCTAACATTTGATTAAAAATCGTTCTTCGTTGTGCTTCGAGGGTTTTTCTCCGGGATCTCCGGTTTCCTCCCTCAGTGTTGTATATGAGTAGAGTTGTTTGTTGGTTCTCTCCTGTGCTTCGAGGGTTTTTCTCCGGGATCTCTGGTTTCCCTCCCTCCACAAAATTCAACTCCTAGATTCCAATTGGATCACGGAACAAGGGCCACAGGTTTGTTAGCCAATGCTTATTAAGTGTTGCCCCCAAAACTCCCAAAATAAAAACTATTATTAATAATATTATAGATGAATTAATTTATTGCTAAAATACGTTAGTGTGATTTACAATTCCTCATTGTCAATTATCACTTTTTCAATCCTTCTAGATTCAAAGGAATCTAAAACCAAAATGTTTTATAACACATGCAATTCAAAAAATATTCTACTTTCTTGCTCTATATGAATGTGTTTGCACCGTCCTCTCTCGTTAAAGTAAATAAAATGGGCTTTTGTTAACTAGATGATGAAGGAAAAAAACCCGAATAAATGACTTATATTAAGGTAATCTTTTGTTAACTAGAAGATGATGGGGAAAGAAACTGAATAAATGACTTGTACCAAGGTAAATTGTGACGGGGAAAAAACACACTAAATGTATTGTACCCATGCCAATCTCGTTTGTTAATATTAGGGGATGATTTAGTAAAAGAACTTCTTAACACAGATTTGTGACGACCAGTCTTCCCTCTTCTATCACACACGGAAAAAAGACTAGGGATGAGTCACAAACACACAACCTTCATGTTCAACTTTGTTGTACTTAGCTAACAATATTTTATCCTTAGCTAATGTTCAATATTTTAAAAATTATTTTACTATTTGAAATATTTTGGTTCTTTTTACCGTAATTATTTTTTTCTTGGTGAGTTGAGATTTTATTCTTTTTCTTCGGTTTCCTTTATCTCGACCAATATGGTTCCCTCGGCCACGTTATTTCCTTGTTTGCAGTTCACCTTGACAACCTAAAAAATATCAAACAATCAGAGAATCAATTCACCGACCGACCAACCGAACGACCGATCGACCAACCAATCAATCAAGCAATCACTCGACTGACCAATTAATCAATCGAACGACTGACCGACCGATCAATCAATCAACTCGACTGGCCAATTAATCAACTGACCGACCAACCAACTGACCAATCAATCAATCAATGAACAAATGAATCAATAAATAATAAACTAGAAAGTACCTTGCCAGTTATCTGTGCTGTCAAACTGTTTTGCATTTTCATGGCTTCCACCACAACCAGTTCTTGTCCTTCATGAACGAGGTCACCCACCTCAATTGCCACAGACACTACCTTACCAGGCATAGGGGACTTGAGATATGGACTCATGTCTTCCTATAAGAATACATTCAAGGTCTCTTTAAAGTCATGTTAGCAGGGTCTTAGAAAATATGTGCAAATTATATGGAATAAATAAAAAAAATTTAGCCAGTGTAGAGGGTATAGCAAATGGGAAAGGAAGGATAGAACGAATGGAGGGAGAGTTCAATTGATTGAAAATTATTGAAGGATGGAAGGGGAAGGAAAAAGAGTAAAAGGATGAGGGAGGAAAAAGGAAAGAAAAGATAAAGGAAAAAAGAATGAGTGAATCAACAAAAAAGAAAGAAAGAAAGGAGAGAAGGAAGAAAGTTCTATTCTTACATCAGCTTTTTCAGGCATGTATTTCTTCATTTCATCTTCTGCCTTGGTATGAACACGAAGTTTGTACTATGACAAAAAATTTTAAAAAATCTTATCAACTTTACATCAACAAATACAACTACGAATAAATGAATCAATGACCAAAATCAAAAATATACCACGACTTACGATTGTCCCACAATGTTGGATTCTGTACAGATTACCATGTTTTGAAATAGTCTAAAATGACAAAACAATATAAAGATAAGTTATTATAATATTATTATATCATTACTGCAAGAAATGATTACAAAGTAAAGTATAAGTAATGTTTACAATATGAGCAGCCGTGTTGTATTGGCTATGTAATTATGAACCGAGGCTAGTGATTGTATGGCCAATACAACATGGCTGCTCATATTGTAAACAACTTGTGAAGTTCCATGAATAATTCACAAATCCTTTGGGACATTTTAAATTCATATGCTAATTAGATACAACCACTTGTACTTTCTCAGAAATGTATACATCCACTAGTGGGTGTATCTAATAAGCATTTTCATTGTAAGGTTTGTATCTGGTTTACATGTCATTCATGTGACCTGATCATGATTTCTGAAATTGGATTGGCTTTTACTTTCAATGCAGAAAATGTTACACAATAGAAAGACGGCTGACCTGGTATAAGATGTCGTCATTATTAACAAGAGCATGGAAGACTGGCGCTGAGAGTGGAGTGGTAGGCTTGAATGTGATGGTTTTATCATCAGCCACCATCTAATAACATAACAAAACAACGATCGTTTACAGAGTAGCAGTACTATATTATCCTGATAGTTATGGAATGGCACATACAGGGAGCTCACATAGTGCCATGTACATTAACCTGTATTAGGTCTCTTTAGGTCTCTATATCTAGGGTAACTACATACCTCATAAGCACCATCACCAACATAGTTAACCTGTATTGGATAGGTCTCTTTATCTAGGGTAACTACATACCTCATAAGCACCATCACCAACATAGTTAACCTGTATTGGATAGGTCTCTTTATCTAGGGTAACTACGAGATCCCACTGCACCTGCTCTTTAGCCACTGCATTAACCCTGGAAAACAAACAATGACATACAGTATAAGTAGAGATAACATAAGGATATTGTGTAATAAATCGGGGTCAGTAGCAGAGCTTTATGGTGTAATTTTTGGTTAATCTGAACTCAAAATTTGTCATTTTGGTTGTCATCGAGCAGGCAAGCAGGATTTTTAAAAGTTGAGCACAGTTTCATCAAGAATCAGCACCAGGAAAAAGTGAGTTTGTTGTTTGCTTATCACCACCAAGTATTCAGAGAAAGCTCAATTATACACAGTTATACACACCCTCGCGTCAGGCATAAATGTTTCCCATTTCAGATCACGTGTCATTCCCTAAAGTATCATTTCTTTGTTTCACGGTTGCGTTTGATTGCACATGAGAAGACACATGAATATGGATTATTACAACTCAAACAAAGAATCTTATTCTCAAGGGAATGACACGTGGCCTGAAATGGAAAAACATTACACAAGATGCACAATGTTGAACATAAAACTTGACTACGGCTTCATTTGTTCTTTACCTTGTCTGATTGAGGAACATTTTGGCTTTCCTTGCTCGTTGAACAAACATGTAAGCAGCCTTGGCTAGCAATTGCTCCCGCTCAATTTCAGTCAGAATATGCCCTGAAATAAACAAGAAAAAACATTTGTTTTGATTTATTTATGTTGAATAAATGGGACCTTTATAGAGCAAGACCAGCAAGGATCTCTTGGAAATTTTATACCACAAATATTTTACATTTATAAAAAGTAATTAATATTCACTCACCTTTGAAGCCTTTGGGGTACTCTCTGGGGAGGAATTTTGTATTGAAATCACCTTCGACGAACTTGGGATGGTTTAACACGTCCTTGAGTAACGATACATTGTGTTTCAGCCCTGAAAACAAACAAAAGTCAACTATGTGCATCATGGTAATGATGACAATGGTGATGATGATGGTGGTGGTGGTGGTAATGGTGGTGGTTGTGATGGTAGAGGTGGAGACAGGTGAAGATAGAGATGATATAGCTGTTGACAATGAAAATGAAGATGAAGGGGTTGGTGGTGGTGGAGACAGGCGAAGATGGAGATGATGATAACACTAACAATAATGATGATGATGACTGCAATAACTTTAATGACACTTAAGACGATAATTCCATTAGTAACAGCCACTCCCCCTCTATCCAGAATCCGCCCATGGACCTTGCATGTTCAAACCTTTTAAAACTTTGATGATTGAATCAAGCCAAATACCGACCCACTTACCTCGAATGACATATGAATCCAGAGCTGTGTTCATGATAGCCCTGGCTTCTTCTCGTGTGTTACCATATGTTACTAACTATAAAGAAAATTTTTGTTACGTTTGTTACAAACAGGGGACAATGACTTTCTTGTTATATTTGACTTCTCAAGCCCCTAGTCAGGGCAGATCTGAATGGGCTCTTTATAAATAGTCATAATTATTAATTATTTATTAATTAATTAATGATAAGCTTTGCGTACCTTGGATATCATGGAATCATAGTAGATACTGATCTCACTGCCTTCAATAATACCACTGTCACATCGTACCTGGTTAATTAATTAAATACATCAGATAAGTTCATATAACATTGTCCTTTTAGTGAGAGAAAACATTACTCACATTTTCGAGGTGTGTAGGCTCGATGTACTTGTACAGTCTGCCGATGGATGGAAGTCCAAAGTTCTTGGTTGGATCCTACAAATTGAGAGGCGTATAAAAACAATGCATGAGCAAAATGAGGAATAAAAGCTGTCAAAGCATTGCAAGTAATGTCAGTGCATTGAGTTTATTTTTACATTCACACATTAATCACTCTTAGTTATGTCTGGTTCCTGAATTACTTGTGCTACAAGGATTTTATAGTATTTAGGATCTGTCATTCCCCCCCTACCCCCCCACCCCTCCAATTTCCACTGGCCCTTCTAGTGGTTGCTACTTTCTTGCCTTCGCATGACCTCGACTCCTTTGATATGTGTTATGTATAGTGTATAGCTGATTCCCCTCTAATTGTTTAAAAACCAGCAAGGTAATTCTCCCAAAATCGTCTGACCCACTCAGGCAATAAATGATCTGTCCCTAATAGAAATAGCATTGAATTAAACCTTGAAGATATAATCCAGTAAAACATACCTCAGCATAAACACGACATTCAAAGGCCCAGCCCTTCAGTGGTATTTCAGACTGTTTCAGTTCCAGAGGATGACCTAGTGCACACGAGAGAAAATAGAATAAGTTAAAACAGTGTTTATGGATATCATCAAAATCTTGCTCAGAGTAAATTGTAACATGTTTGGTGTGCTTCAATTTCCGACTAGTTTGTCCATACAAAAAATATTAGATTAGTAGAGTATAAGTTGGGACAACATAGTGTGGCTTAGTGGTTCTTCACCTTGCTTAGAGCAGTTTTCATATGACTGTAAAATGCTTCCAGCACAAACATGGCAGCAATACGGCAAGGCACATGCCTGTCCAATCACACTGTGTGAGATTTTACTCTCCATCCAATCAAATGCCCAAAACATGACACAAACACAATGCAGACAAGGTTACGTCATTGTCAGACCAATCGCATTTCATGAGTATACTATCAGCCAATTAACTATGCCAGACAGGAACAGTTAGTTAAGATTACTACCTGCAGCGACTCTGATCATTTGTTCTACCAGATCAACACCCGTTGTCATCTCTGTGATTGGATGTTCCACTTGCAGTCGGGTGTTCATTTCCAGGAAATAAAAGTTTTTCTTGGAATCAACCATGCACTCTACTGTGCCTGCCGAGTCGTAACCTACTGCTTTAGCTAAAGCAACAGCCTGTTCGCCCATAGCTCTACGCAAATCTGGGTCTACAAATGAACTAGAAGACAGGCTTTGGATTAAAACTGATACAAATTTGCCTTATCACTTGTTTCTCTCCACATAGTACATGATGGTAGAAAATGAATGTAAAAGAGAAGGCAGAAAAGGAAAGAAAAGGAAAGAAAAGGAGAGAAAAGGAAAGTAATGAAAGGAAGAAAGGGAAATAATAGGATACTGATTTTCAATGACTATTTAATGATTAAATAGAAAAATTAAAAATACCTTGGTGCTTCTTCAATCACTTTTTGATTTCTTCTTTGGATTGAACATTCTCTTTCATTAAGATAAACCTGATGAATCACAGATAAATGGATTAAACAAAGTTACAGAAATCTAAAAACAATCATATCAAAGAGAAAAAATGAATGACTGGAAGTGGTTTGGAATACTTACAGCATTACCATGCTTGTCTCCAAGAACCTGTTGAAAACAAACACACAATCTTAGTCTCAAAACAAAAGGACATATCAGACAATGAAAATACTCCAGTTTTGAGTTCTCCTTCCTCAGTCTTAGTCTCATTTGTGCGTTATTCAGCTATTCAACCAATACCAGTGGCATTTTAATCAACTTTAATTGTTCCATAGTATGTAAATTCCTTACTGTAGACCCCTTGCAGCATTTTGGAATGCGGATCAAATCTGTGGGACAAAACAATAGGTTCCAATTGTCAGGAGATTGGAATTCTTTTGTTTTGTCCCCTAGATTGAGCTGCTTTGACGTCACATGCAAAGGTTCTATACCATAATAAAAGAATAGAACACATTTGTACACAATCGAGGCTAAGACTGAGCAAAGGTGAACTCAAAATGGGAGTATTACAGATATTTTATGTATTCATTGATAAAGTCTTAGAGTATGTCTTTACCTGGATCTCAATATGCCTTGGTTCATCTATAAACTTTTCTATGAGAAGTCTATCATCTCCAAAGCTGGACATAGCCTCTTGAGATGACAACTTGAAGCCTTCCCTTTAAAGAAAAACCATGACAAGATGAGGAGATACTAGTGTACAATCAATATCCTCAATACCTAACTGTATGGAGGTAAGAAAGAGAAAAAAGTAGAAGAGAAGAAGAGAGCAGAAGAGAGAAGGTAATGGAAAGAAAGGGTTAAAGAATAGGAAGGAAAATAAAGCAAAAGAAAACTGAAAACTTTAGGAAAGAGAGAAAAGGGAGTGGAAGGAAAGTCAAGGGTAGGGAAGAGAAAGGAATAAAAGTGAAGAAAAGGAAAGAAATGGAAAGAAAAGGGATGGGAAAAGGAAGGAAGGGTCATTATTATCTCTCTGGATACTAATAATTATGATTAATATGAATCAATCTTGTACTTTGTCTCTGTATCATTCCAGGCAATTCTCATGCCTTTTCCTCCTCCACCAGCAGATGCTTTCAGCATCACAGGATAACCTATGGAAGTAATTATAAAATACTATTTGTATCAATGGGAACAAATAAAATCTCAGTAGAGTATAGTAGCATCATTAGCTCAGTGGTTGAAAAGACTAAAAGTTAGTTTACCTATTTCATTTGCAATCTTGACTGCATCATCCTGGTTCTAAAAATGTAAAAAAAAATCTTTTAGAAACACATTTATTTTTAACGCCTTAACAATGAACTTGATATATAGGGGACACTAGAGGTGGTGTGTTTTAAACAGATTCCCATTCACCTGCAAAAACCCCTAAGACTGATATATGGGGGACACTAGAGGTGGTGTGTGCTGATAATATGCCACCCTCCCACCATTGTGTTCTATGTGAGTATCCTGTGTGGTACCTTCGTTTTAAACAGATTCCCATTCACCTGTAAAACTCCTAAAGACTAATACCAATTTGTCAAACCATTTGTCACAATTTAAAGTGCCTATCAAGCACACAAGATCTCTTCCTGATTTAAAAGCCCTTACAAAATAAATATGAATGGCCTTTACTTTTTTATATCTCTTTTCATTGCCGAAATATTTGATATATAAATCATGAAATGATGATGTCAACATGCAATGCAGGATCTTGTAAAAAGTTAAAGTCAAAGAGAGAATTTTTCTGTGAGAATTTGCTCAAAATGACTGACACTTTTGGTGGTTATAGCATATGTTGTAAAGCACTTGAGTTATAAATGGTGATATTCTGGCAAAATTACGATACCTTGACTACACCATCATATCCTGGAATAGTGTTGACACCAGCCTTTTTGCCGATGATTTTACTCTCTATCTTGTCACCCATGCACTTCATGGCATACGTACAGGGACCAATGAATGTCACTCCTATCTTGTCCTGGTCAAAGTAAGCCCAATCACGGTCAATACACCTTAATTTTTAACTATGTTATTTTTTGTGTAGATTTTAGGCCATGTGATGCCACTTTTGGGAGTTGATTCTTTCATGTGTAAATATTTTAACATGTTCGTCATAAAAGATCAATTCTCAAGGGAATGTCATGTGATCTGAAATGGGCAATTTACATATGAAGATAAGATGAAAGTAAAAGATAATAGTTTTTATGGTCTGCAATTCAAAGTTATTTGAGCTTACCAGTTTTTCAACAAATCTAAAATTCTCAGAAAGAAATCCATATCCTGGGTGAACCTGAAAATAAAGAGAAAATGTTAAACAAGAAACAAGAAAACAATACATAAATATTAAAAGATCAAACAAAGAAAAGAATGTGTATAATTAAAAAAAGAAAAGAAAAGGAAGGAAGGAAGAAAGGAAGGAAAATTCATAATGGAATAATGAAGGAAGGAATTCAAAGGGGGGAAGCAAGAAGAGTGGAATTAAGGAAAAGAGAGAGGAAAAGAAAGAAGAAGCATGCATACAATTCTTTCATAAATATGAAAAGTAAAATAAATAATTTCAAATGAGATGAAACATACAGCTTGGGCTCCAGTTATCTGTATAGCATCCAGGATTGCATCCATGTTGAGGTAGCTCTGGTTTGTTGGAGGTGGCCCAACACACACACCTTCATCAGCAGTTTTCACATGGAGCTAAGAAAAATCAGTGCATGATCACTGGCATTGCATTCATCATTTTCTATCAGATATTCAACGTTTTGACACTTACCTATGCCTGTAATGAATTCAAAACTATAATAGTATAGAACTATGGTATATTATTACTTACAGCATCTGCATCAGCTTCACTGTATACAGCAACAGTTTTAATGCCAAGACGCTTGCATGTTTTCATTACCTGTTAAGATACATCATGTATTGTTAGTTAGCATCAATAGTTATTTCCTATAACAATGAAATTGTAGAGTACCCAATTTATCTTGCAAATTTAAAATGGCTGTCTTATAATAGAGAATTAAATATGTCATCAATAATAAAAACAAATGCAATCATACATACTCTGCAAGCAATCTCTCCTCTGTTGGCAATAAGAATTTTATCAAAGTACTGTAGAAACAAATGCAGAAGTTGTTAAGCTAATAGATCAGGGTGGTGCTCCTTGGAATGTGAAAATAATCTACCTAGATCTTTACAGTGTGACCACTACAACAGTGGCCACCTAGACAGTGAGAACCAATCAAATTGTAGAATGAATTCAAAAACAGTGCCAAGACAATCTGAAACCTAGACTGCATGAAAATGGTAATTTGACCCTGATATTACGTGTAAGAAGCTAAATAGCCATCATCATTTTCTCGTGGGAATATGTTGAAAGTTTATTGTTTTCTGCTGGTTTTTGATTGGCTCCACTATCAAAGTTGGAATATATTGCATTCATTCTTTCTTTATGTATTCCTTTTACAATAATATTTATTTTATTGGTTCCCACCGTATAGGCTGTATAGGTGGCCCTGGTTGTAGTAGTCATACTGTAAAGCATTGTCAGCTATAAAAAACTATGAAAGTGTTTTACCTTTTCATTAGAGATAGGTGATGTGTGTAGGTAGCTGTACCTTCCACTACTTCCCCTCCATAACGATGCCTGAAAATATCAAAGAACAGTATCTAAAGCACTTTCCATGTTTGTGACAGACAATCAAAATATCTTTACTCAGTCTAGTAATTTGGTATAGTGCAAGCCATTTATCCATGAAACAGTACTAACCAATTAGTACCAAAATAATAGCACCAGTGAACAATTAAAAACAAAATAAATAGATGTGTTTAGTGGCTATTTAGTTTTTGTGCTATTTCATGAATATGTGGTTTGAACTCTATCAATTTATAACAGTACAAAAAAGTCATTTTTCTCTGGGAAACTGAATTCTTTTTTATGTAAATGAGATTAGACCAGATTCAATAGACCATTTTCTCATCCTAATTTAAGGAAATTGACAGGCCACAATACCAGAACACGAGTATTATCATGCATTGCTATGAATTTTTTTACGATAAGAATTCATAAAATCCATGATTCTCCTCTTCTCAATTTTACTGAACTTTTCAATCATGGCCCGTAAAGTAGGACGCAACCTTGATGAAAAGGTCCATTGTTCCTGCCTCAGGTCATGGCTGCCATCAAGTGATGGTGCAAAGCCTCTATAGCATGTTTTCAAGGGAAAAAAGAATGAATAGGATTCCCTCCTAATTTGGGATTTATCAGATGTTTGTAAACTTGGAATTTCAAAGTTGCAGTCTTGATGTACCAGGAGCATGGAGGAAAAGAAATATAGAAAATGGGCAAGAGCCTTGCAGAATGGTATTGCATAAGTGGAATAGCATCCCCTTACTCTCCACTTTAACAAATTAAAACCTCTTATCTATTTATACACGTATTTTTAGCATCTAAATTCGTAAAAATACATAAAATGTCTAAACTACAAAATATATCCCCCAACCCCAACAAGTATAAGTGAAAAGAAAAATTCAAAGTCAAAAATAAATTAATAGCAATGAATAATTTATTGTTGAAATAATATTTTCACGTGTTCGACTCTTGAGCACATCTGTTTGTATACATCTATTGGAGTATTTATATAACAAGGTAGTCATAAAGCAATACCCCCTATAAAACAAAGAGCCAACCTTAGGTCTTTGTAATGATAATTGTCTGGTAAACTTGCTAAATGTCAAGATTTGTACAATTACAATGACAGCGAAAATGAATATTGCGGCATCCGATTCATCAAAAAATAAAAATTACAACTCCACGTTGTTGAAAATTATATTTTATTTCACATAAAAGCCACAGTTTCTTATGAGGCTGTTATGCTTTAAGATTTCTTAGGAATAAATTGAAGAATAAAGTGAAGGAAAGGTCATTTTTTAAAATGAGAACGTGCTGGATGTCATGAACCATTTACGAGAATTTATTCGAATATAGTTTTTAATAACTCCCAGATGTGTGCATCAGCAGCCACAAAAAAATACACCAAACATCCCCTTATATCAACCACAATTATCAAGAGGAATCCTTATGCATCAGAGAACCGTGCGATATAGCGCATAAAGAGACTCACCTTGTGGTTTTTGCATGTTTGGCGTAAAAAGGACGAGAGTCCAAACCTGAAGCTTTTGGTCGCCATTTGGAATCCTCCTTGAGACGATGAGCCCGCGACTACCCACTCCGCGGTATACCACATGTACGCAGAGAGGCTGGGAACTACAGTCAAAACGTGCTTGATCGAAAGTCATTACGTTTTGAATTTGTCTTCAAAAATTAGTTAATTTTGAGCCGAATTCTGAAAAACCAGGTGAGTGTTAGGTGTTATCATGTAGCTATGTATATGTTTTATCAGTGGGAGAAAAATTTCGCCGATTTGACTTTAGGATCGCGCAGGATCTTCGTAATTATGTCACTGTACTGAGAAGTTGCTTCAAAGTTTTTTATTTGTTTGTTTGTCTTTTCTTATCGTTTATTGCAGTATGATTATCCCTATTCGATGCTTTACTTGTGGCAAGGTTGTGGGTAACAAGTGGGAAGCCTACCTTGGTTTATTACAAGCTGAATATACAGAGGGGTAAGGTTTATAGATTCATAAATCACCTGTCAAATGATTGTTGAAAATGTTAATGAATGATCTGTAGTGAGCAAAAAGAGCTCTTAGATATTATCCACCTTAGTTGATTAATGTCACAGAATGTTGTCATTCGGTGGCTAAGTAAATAATCTAAGTGTTACCCAGCACTCTGTTGAATGTTAAACTTAAGTATAGAGGATTTGCACCGTCACATGAAGGCAGCCATGTTAGATGGCAGGAACAATACAATCGTTTTTCATGAGAAAAGATTCCATTCCCGAAGGCAACGGGATTTTATTGTTCTGCCGTCTAACCACAGGCAGTCCAAGCTGTATTATGGGTGCTGGCGCGTGATTGGAGCAAAACCTCTATTGTTGCAGAGTGGAGGGGGGGGGGGGGGGGGGGGGGGGGGGGGTGGGGGAGATCGAGGGGTTAACTGGCCTTTTCCAAAAGAACATTTCAAATTCCTGATTTGAGCCTATACATATCATACAGTGAAGTCCTGTTATTTTGAACATCCTATATGCCAGGGAAATTGTTTGAACAATGGGGATTTGAGATATCCTGCAGGGTAAGATTATTAGAAGTGCTATGCTGAAGTAAGTTCACAGAGTATGTTCCTTATGTTCAAAATAACGGGAATTTTTAGATATTAAGGGCTTGATAATGGGACTCCACTGTAAATATGGTGGGAATCCTTTGTACTTTTGCAGGATATTCCCCCCCCCCCCCCCAAACTAAGGTAACTCCATCATCTAAGTATTTTCTAATGATATAAAGTGATGTTCAATTCATAAAAAGCAAACCTTTGTTTTGGTTTGTTTGTTTTCAGTGATGCTCTGGATGCTTTGGGTCTTAAGAGATACTGCTGTAGACGCATGTTACTGTCCCACGTTGATCTCATTGAAAAGCTTCTCAATTATGCACCACTTGAAAAATAGGCATTGGAATCCCAGGATATATACTCACCATTATTCATAATAACCAGGACTGTGTTGAGATAGAGAATGTACATGTATTATACCGCAACTCAAAAGTTATATTTCCTCATGGTTTTAAAGTGAAGAGACACAGACAAAGGCATTTTAGTATCTAATTTTATTTAAACATGCTTTCTTACATATAAATGCTTATAGTTTCTTTTGCTTGAAATACTCCAGTCTCTCAACATTCTCTGTTGCTCATAGTTAGCCTTGATTTTGTGTAAAATACTCATGATACAGTGTTCAATGTCATATTAGTCTCCCACACAGCAACGCTTTCTCCAGGGAGAAAGCATTGCATGATGACACTGAAAACGGCTGTGTGGGAGACTATGTTATATGGAATTTCAAAGTGTCTGTTTTGTTGAAATTTTGCTTTGAAATTTTACTTTGCAATTGGTATTTGAAATGAGAAAATGAGACTAACCCTGATTCAAGGTGTCTTTAATGGTATTTACAGATTAGAAAACGTTCCCAGACCCAGACAACTAGCCACCCATCTCTTTTTCATCATTAAAGAATATAAGAAGAATGTATAAAAACTCTCAGTGATCACTCTTAATACCCACACCTCATTTACCGCCGTTTGCATTTGCACCCCAGACAAAAATCGCGACGTGCACTTTGCAATAGCCTGCAGTCAATCAAACACTTTGACGTCATTTACACACGTGTGTGATTCAAAAGGCGCCAAAACTTGTCGATTGTTTACAAGTATTATGAGCCACACTCACCGGGCCTATCCAAACGCGTGTAAATGACGTCAACCTGTTTGATTGACGGCAGTCTATTGCAAAGTGCACGTCGCGATTTTTGTCTGGGGTGACCGCGTAGCAATGCAAATGGCGGTAACCCATTTCTTGTGATTTCAAGCTGCAGTTCATAACGTATATATTTATAGACACCTTTGACTATATACAAATACAAAAGGTGTTACAACCTGAGTACATCTACTCTAAAAGACACTTATACTGTAAATGTTTTTTGTATCGTAAATAGTCGCTTATTTTTGAGGAAGGCAATAAAATGTATCAAACAATTAACGCTAGCGATTAAACGGCATCGATCAGTTACAACAGACAAAAAAGTGATTGCTTAGTTTTCCAGAGTGATGAAGAATAATCAGATAGTATAGGAGATAGCTAACAAGTGTGTGGTGGTACACAATCTTGTTACATGATAAAAAAAGGCACAGTGCATCGCAATTGCACCAGTTGAGTACGTATGTTCCACTGGGCAACGTTTTGAAATTGTTGCCCGATCCTCATGAAAAGTAGGACTTGATTCCACTTTTTTGAAACATTGCCGCAAGTAACATGCTGCAAGTAACATTGCGGCCTAGTGTACCATGTTTACTCTAGCTTAATAGTGTACCATATTTACTCTAGCTTAATAGTGTACCATATTTACTCTAGCTTAATCGTGTGATAGCGGTAATTGATCGTATCCACGACCTCATTGGGGATAGATACGTACAAATACGAAGTCTCATTTTTAAGCTCACAACTTTGTGTCCCACTCATTTTCCAACTCTATAGCTTGTTCAGTAGACATTCCCTTGTTTATCACTCCTATGGTTTTGCTCTCGTCAGTGCCTTGGAGATGGGATGACCGAGTAACCGTCTGTCGCTCTTCTCTCACTGAAGATGGTGAAGGGCAACAGCTAACCAATTTCTTAAGACAGTTTCTAAATCGACTGCTACACGCATAACATACGAATGCGTTCGTGGCAATACTAGTCATGGAAATATTTGTAAAAGCGAAATGCAGCCAGTCGATTGATTCGAGTAGATGAAGAGGTGGGGCAAAGTTCCAGTGGTATTCCAAAATAAGGTTCAGACAATGGTACGGGGCCCAAGAAAAGAAGAAACACAAGACGATCAAAACTCCAACTTTGGTTATACTCCGGTTTCGCTTGCGTTGAAGCTTCTCAGACTCTGAAGTCCTGACTCCCGGGATACTGTGATTCCTTAGCTTGTAGATTATGATACTGTAGGAGACAGTAATGACGACAAGCGGTACCATGAAGAAAGCTACTACCAGGAACAAATACAGGCGCGAGGGAGATTTGATTTGATCAAAAGCGGGAGTCCAAATAGAGAGGCAATAATATGTATTTTCTAGGACAGGGTGGGATACTAGTCGAGCCGTATAAAAATAAATAGCAAAAGAGCCAGATGATATAAGCCATATGAAGGGTATACTGAATCTCGGGTTGAGGTATCTTGGTTGGCGTCTTATGGGATAGACTACAGCATAGAAGCGATCCAAGGCTATTGTGACCATACTCGTGATGGATACAGTAAACGACATGTCCCGAATGAAGTATCCCAGCTTACAGGTGATCACTCCAAACGCGCCTCCAAACATCCATTCTTCTGATAGAGAAATCGGTTGGTGAAGGACATTTGGGATAACGAAGATAACATAGAGGAGATCTGAGATGACCATGTTAATGATAAACAAGTTAGTACTTGTTCTCATCTCCTTGTATTTGATAAAGATGGCGAGAAGGCTAGTATTGCCAAACAGAGATACGACGGCAAGCAGCGAAACGCAGGCAATCTCAACAGCTCTTTTGATTTCTTGAATTTCGAGGAACCAGTCGTCTAACGTTGTTCTTGAAGTTGTTTGATTCGGTAAGAAAAATGAAGATGAATTCAGTGGATTTTGGTGTTGATTGTAGCTCGAATTCATCTCAACGACTGGATCTGCACAATTTGACTTTTAAACTAGTTTGCAGTATTAATGATTCCGGCTCAAAATTCACTGACAACCGTGCACTCCGCTCCGAAGCTGTAAACTGAATCAATTAGATATTTTAAAAGTTAAAACTGGTAAAGGGCTTGGCTTTAGATAATTGAAAAAACAATTTAAATTAGTTTTAATCCCAAAATCTAAAGCCAATTTCTATTCTAATTTTAAACACTGATTAAATAGCTGTGTAATTTTATTACCAATTTAACATAACACTGTTGGATTTGCAGCGAGTAATTTGAAATGCTTTTTGCAAAATAAATGTGTCAAATCAATTATTGGAAATAATAATTGACCATATATGTCGTATAATTTTTATTACGGTAGATTTTGTAACACGGTTGGATTTGAAACAGCGATTTGAAAATCCCTGAAGTTCCTAATGACATCCGGTGTAAAATATTTATTAGTTAACTGTGGGGTGCAAATTAAAAAAAAAAAAAAAATTTCGTCTTTGAAAGAACACAACCAAAATACTTAATAAGTAAGTTGTTATATATTCTTTGTGCTTTGCCTTTTCTTTTTGTAAAATTGAGCTCTGTTTTGGTTGACTGATAAAGATAACGGTTACTAGTTGGGACTGTGCTGGTGTCTTGTGATAATACAAGTGAATGAAAGAATGAAAATGAAATACCGTGTAAAAGACGTGTACTGACGTTAAGGACATTTGTTCTTTGTCAGAGAGTAATAAAAGAAAAAAAATAGGAGAAGAGTAGAATTTTTATAGTGCTCTGTTAAATTCGTTTGGTGATATTATTATGAAATGGAACGGAACTTGTATCAAAGAGGCCGACTGCACTATTCGTTAAAGGTCTTTCTGAAGGTCACGCTGTTGTAAAAACTGTATTTCTAGTGTTGATCACCTTTTCTTCGGTGTTAATCTCTTAGGTCGCGAAGAACTAAGGTGTCTTACATGAAGAGTAGGGCTCTTGGTAGAACTTAGTTCCATTTGTTAGGCCATTTGGTTTGCTAATTAATTGATGAATCATAAAAAAACTAAACTGCTAATCCGGCAGATGAAAGTACCCTAGTGTGCTATAGCAGAGGAATTATTAGGCAGGAGTGCTCGTTATTTCTTGACGAGTTTAATGGGAGCCATTATAACTCAGTATAATCAATTATAGGAACAACTACATGGTTCCTCAAGAAACGCCGCCGAGAAACACGCTGAGAAAAGCCTTCTTTTTTGGCACGCCATTCGAGATTGATGTAGGATTGCTCACAATCGGTTAGATTACTTTTAGATTATTTTCGTCGGAGTAAATTCAATAGTTTCTTTTTCTTTCTTTTCTGACTTGTGACGAGATGAACTTTTTTCTCAAAACTGAGATCCCCGAGTTCAAAAACAAAAATTTGGACTCAAAAAAAACAAAAACAAAAACAACAACAACAACAACAACAACAACAACAACAAAAAAACAACCAAAAAAATCAAAACAAAAAACAAAACAAAACAAAAATTAGACTCAATGGATATTAATTCAGAGTCGATTGCGTACAGTATAATACATAGCTCATCATATTAATTGGCTATTTCCCGTTACCGATCTTTGATTAGCAAAAAAATAACAAAAATAAGAATTAGAATCGATACCCTGTAACAACCTTGACGGTCGGGTTGATCATTCAGATCGAAATCAGAGTACGGTTTGCTCACAGATTGAATATTATAGCAGGTTAGTTTTTGAAAAGGGTAAAGAATACTGGAGAAAAAACCCTTGAATCAAGGGAGAGACCTAACAAACTCTACCTTCGTCACATGATGCCGCCAGTGCACTAACCCATGCTACATCACCCTTGATTATTTCCTTACATTTTAAAATAAATTCAACCGATCAAAAAGAGGGTGGTGTTCCGCATTCTCGAAACCGAAACAGCGTAGCCTTCAGCCTTGTTTACCTCAGAAAAACGGTAACACATTCCCAGTAACAAGAAAGATACCTAGGTTATCAAGATTGCTGTCATGAAGTTTGCCTTTTTCTTCGCAACCGTAATCCTCATTGCTCTTCACCAAGGTAGTGATTATATGATTAACAGGCTCAGCTTGATAGCGCGAATGATTATATACAACAAATCAAAGTAAATCGAAGATCAAACGGCGGCGATTTACTTGCAAGTCGCCTGGTGATTCCACAGGTGCACCTATTCGTCGAGGGAGGGGGAAACCGTTAGAGGCCTCGAAGCAGAGAGAATTACAAGCACTCAACACAACTGAACACCAATTTGGGGATTTGATTACGGACCATAATCATATAAGGACGGACGAGACCCCTCACAGCTGCGCTACCACAAGAGAATATTAAGTACTTCATATTCTCTTGGCTACCAATATTTCCATGTAATTCTGTGTGTGTAATGTGTGTAATGAAAGTCAAGCTTGAATCGTAATCGCCAGCTTAAAGTGAGATTAACGAATATTAATGTTTTTGGTTTACGACTAGCATAAAGAAAGATCAATGCTCTATGTCCTGCAAGTACTTGCAAACGATGATTTGTTTACTTCCAGTGGTTATCAAACCCATGGCGCCTCGTTCCATGGTCAAATTGAAATTCATTAGCTGATTTTCTTGTGTAGCAAGAGAAAAACGCTCGGAGACAACCGAGTATCCTCTCTCCACAAAGATCAACCCCTAAATACCAATTCCATAACGCCACAGATTTGTTAGCCACTGGCTATTAAGTGCTTCCCTTATAAATAGCTAATATTTTATCGTTTGTAAATCCCAGGAGTGAACGGTCTGTGCTTTAGTTCCATTTGCTGCTGCAACATCGTGAGACAGACAGACAACTGTGGGAGGGGTACCTATGGAGCATCAAGGTAGGTTCTTGTAAATGCATCTTAAGCAAGAGTTCCTGCAGACCCTCCTTCAATTTCGGGGAAAAGGCCTTAATTTACTGTAAACATGTTTTGTCGTTTGATTGATGGAAAATTGATATTCTTAAAAATTTTGCGAAGTGAATTTATTCAGATATCCCGGCAAAACCTTTTTAAAGTTATTTTTATACAGATAAGACTAAATGTTTGCCAAAAATAATTTATCGGCATCTGCAAAAATAGCAAATCTTAAGCGTAATGACTAAAGAATACATTTCTCCCTATTTTTTATGTGAGGTCAAAGCAGCTCAATTTGGAGGACAAAACAAAACAAATTCAATCCTGAGAATTGGAATGTCCCCTAAATTGAGCTGCATTCCGACGTACTCCATTCAAATGATTTGTTTTTACACTGAAATACAGGAGTGGAGGACGTCGGTCACACAGAGGAATTGACATCATCTGTCCTGCCAACTCAGACGTGCGTGCGCCCTTTAATGCGACGATTATTCGCACTGCCCGTCCATACAGCAATAACAATGGACGTCATAATACTGGTGTCTTGATGAAAGGCACGGGGAAATGGGCAGGTATTTATGTTTTTATTATGAATTGGAATTTAAAATCGACTTGGAGATTCGTGGAAAATCAAGAGTGGTGTAGCTCTAGTGCACTCGCCTCTCACCTCTAGGGTCTCTATTTCAATTTCCTTACTCAGCGGGCATGATATGTGAGTAGAGTTTGTAGGTTATAGATCTTGTTTTACTCCATCCGCAAAAAAATAGCAAGCCAAATTCCGATTCAGCCCAGAGGTTGTTTCAGGGTTCGATCTGTGAGTTAGCACTGCCCTGACTTTGATCACAGCCCAGAGGTTGTTTCAGGGTTTGATCTGTGAGATAGTCATACCCTGACTTAGATCACAGCCCAGAGGTTGTTTCAGGGTTTGATCTGTGAGATAGTCATACCCTGACTTAGATCACAGCCCAGAGGTTGTTTCAGGGTTCGGTCTGTGAGTTAGCCGTGCACTGACTTTGATCAGCCCAGAGGTTGTTTCAGGGATCAATCTGTGAGTAATGCAGCCGTACCCTGACATTGATCAGCCCAGAGGTTGTTTCAGGGCCTGTATCAATAAAATTTGAAGGCTTTCTATTTTAGGTCATGCTTGCTCCTTTTCGTGCGCACGTAATAATCTACACTTAATAATCTACACTAACTCTTCCAGGAAACTAATGCACTATTGTATATTCCATGTTATCATTTTAGCTCATTCGGTCAAGATGTTCTACGTGAGGAAGACGGTGAATAACGGAGATCATGTCAGAGGAGGAAGCAATATTGGAGTGATGACCAACATGGCACGAGAGTACAGATGTACAATGACTAACCATATTCATGTCCAGTTGTACAAGAACAACAGGATAATTGATCCTACTCCATACACATGTTAATCTTTATATTAGTATCCTCGCTTGCCATGACCCTTGCGGAAGGGGGGGGGGGGTGGTACTCCGCCAGAATTTGGGTAGGGGTGTCCGCTGGGATTCTGAAAGGGGTACCCTGTTTATGACAAAAAAAATCAAATTTGTAGACCCTGTTTATGACAAAAGATATAATTAATTGCACTGAGTTCCTGTTTCAATTATCATGTCATCTCGCGTATCGTTTTTTTACGACCATAACAACCAGTTTCAATCAATACGAAAGTAGAAACCCTGAATATGACAGGAAGCTCAGGAAAAACTTGGAACTTGAGTGAAATTGTATACCCTGTTTATGACAAGAAGCTCGAAAATCCATACCTTGTTCAGCGGATCATTCCCGTATAGTCCATATATGGGAGTACCCCCCCCCCCCCCGGGGACCCTTGCTGTCCAACACCCTTATGGCTATAATCGTCAATCTCGTACCGAGAGCCAGCGTTTCTACTGGCCTGCGGCAAAGAACGTTTTTTAGTTTTTCGCCGCAGGCCAGAAGAAACGCAGGCTCTGGTCTTTTTTCTGGAAAGTGTTGCCCACAGCAGTTCTTATTCGATTACGAACATTCAATATTAGATCATTAGAGCCAGATTAAGTATACAAACTTCGATTAAAAAAGGTCTTTTTATGTAGCCGTACAACTTCAAGCCCTAACTGTTTTCAAAAGAAAATGATGTGATTTTAAAGGAAACTAGCAGCTATACTTTATTCTAAATCAAACCACTTGAACATTTTTACAATGTTAATCATTGAGTAACTTGAGCAATCACCACATCAGCTGTGCATATGACTAACAAAATAAAATAAACATTAAAGCCGAGCAATTAAAGAAAAAGCCCCTAAAAACAAACGTATAAACCCAACATAATGATTCTTTTTGACTTCTGCACTTGGCATCACATGGAAGTATAGTTTATTAATAGCTCCCTGGATTCAAGGGTTTTTCTTCAGGATATCTGTTTTTCTTCCTGCCGCAAAATCTAATAGCCAGCTAAACACTCAGTTCCAATTCCATCCGAACAAATATAGGTTAGGAAACACTGGGAAAGCTGATTAATACAATTTTAAAGTCAATCAAGAGCCATAACATGATCGGATGTTTTTGTTTGCGACATATCAAAACATCGATAAACTATTTCAACAAAACGAGTCCTATTTATCGAAAATATTAAGTTTGTCCATTAAAGAAAAGTTTTCAGTAATTTTAAATCTTTTTTAAGAAATAAGATTTCATTTTTAGACGGCTTAAGAGGTTAGTCTAAACAAAACTAAAATTTAGTGATTTGAGCGAGATACTGTTGTGCTGACTTACAGCACGGATGTCACTTGGAATGCGTTAAAGGAACAATGAAATGGCTTTCTGCTGCTGCCGACGTGGCCTCGGTCACTAAACTATACCGCTAAAGCACAACTATCTAACAGCAGGTCAGAAACCATCAACGATGCTTACTATGCTTTCAACTTAATGATTAATCATTTCGTTTGAGAGAGATACTGCTAGCTTACAGCACGAATGCGGCTTGCAATGTAGTAAACACTGAAATGGTTTTCTGCCATTGACGTGGCTTTTGAGCCTGTAAGCTGTCACTTTGACCATTTCGGCTGCACGGCCTTCAAAAACAATCAAGAAGTAAATTTTTGAAGTACGCAAGGTCAGTTGCTGTCAATACATGTTCTGACAAAACGAAATCCTTTCACGACAAACACAATCAGTCTTCTTTTGTAATTTGAATTTTTAACGAGCCATGTTAGGAGTCTGGGTAGGAGTCGATTTGGAACGGGAGGAGCATTAGAGAAAAGTTTTATAAAAGCGCAAAATAAAACATGCTTTTCTTTTGAACATCAAGTTTGTCCAGTTTCAAGATCTCATAGATTGTCTTTTTCGATCTTACGGTCACGAAACCTTGGACCTGTAAAAGTCAACAGTCGTAGATCTTGTCTTGTTGGAACAAAAACGAAGGAAATAATTGTCGTTTTTCTGGTATCCATGTGAAACCAGGATGCAAAAGTCCAACTTTTACAGGAGGTTTAAATACGAGATGAAACGTTGTCTAGTAACAACAAAGAGGAAAGATGAAGTGTAGTTTTTTGTGACGGCAAAGATCCAACACCTACTGTCAACTTTATTCCTCTAGGAAATCATATTTATATTTACCGACTGACACGAAGGAAATGAACGGCTTACATTTTAATAAAAGAATTGGGAATAATATATAGGAAAGCCGGGAAATAAACAAACGTGCCAAAACAGTGTAAACATTTGGCTTTAGGAGACAGATATCGGAACAAGACATCAACAAAGGTATTAAGATCCTTCCACAAAACTCTAATCTATTATTGAGAAAAAAACACAAGTTAACAATTTTTTAAATTCCACTTCGGAAGAAGATTAGAAAAAACATCATGTAACATTGTAATTAATACTGTATAAACTCAAAACTGATGGGAGGAATGTTTGTGTACGAGGACTTACTAATAATCTGTAGTCATGTTTATATCTTCAAGGTTGTCGTGTTATCGTGCGAAAATAGACGAATAAAAACGAGGCCTCGACATTATTTCCTTTCATCTTAACTTCATCTTATCGTCGGATTTTTCTTAAGATATTTTATTGAGGTCATAGGAACAAATAAAGCCATATATCTTCGTGGGCAGTGGCTCATATACCGAGATAAAATCAATAAGATCGCCAGCCCGCACTATATGAAATGTTTTCCCGCCTTTTCCCAACCACGTGACAAAACCTGCTCACGTGGCTATTTCGATTGATCCGAGGCTTTTGATTTGTTGCCTTCTAAATTCTTAATCTCCAGACAAAAAAAAAAAAAAAAAACTTCAAAATTTACTTAATAATTGAGAGGTCCTTGGCCTTTGCAAAGCGACAGCAACAAACGGCTTAGTGGAACACATGAACTCATTTCCTGTGCGTCATACGACCGTAAACACTTATTAATGAGAAAGTTCAATTGTAACACGTACAATTAATTAATTCTATGTTATAGACACAGGTTTCTAGAAAAACTGGAGAATAATGTTACCTGAAATAGAATGACAGCGAGCAGTACTTAAGCACTTAGCAATAGTATTAATTTACAGTGAAGTAGAGCCGGGTTCGAGATTGCGCAAGTAACAAGTGTGGTTACAGCAGCTAAACTGTAAGTAAATTCCACGTTCTCTCGATTGCTTGTCGAAGATAGTTTGGGATATTCTGGATTAATAGGAGGTTTGGCTCCGCTTAGTGTAGTAGTGTAGTGTAGTGTAGTGTATATGAAAAACGAACTGAACGACCGACCTGCCTACAAACCTAAACCACTTAGTTTCAATTAACTTTCCGCTGGTTGGAGAAGATAATGTGGGATATTCTGGATTAATAGGATTGACTTGGTTTAGTTTAGGGGAAGTAGCCTTTGACAAACGAACCGACCGACCTACCTACAAACCTAAACCACTTAGTTTCAATTGACTTTCCGTTGGTTGGAAAGGAGCCTCCTTGGTTGGTTGGAGAAGATAGTGTGGGATATTCTGGATTAATAGGAGGTTTGGCTCCGCTTAGTGTAGTAGTGTAGTGTAGTGTAGTGTATACGAAAAACGAACCGAACGACCGACCTGCCTACAAACCTAAACCACTTAGTTTCAATTAACTTTCCGCTGGTTGGAGAAGATAATGTGGGATATTCTGGATTAATTGGCTTGACTCGGCTTAGTGTAGGGAAGTAGCCTTGGTTGACAAACGAACCGAACGAACGACTTACAAAACCTAATCCACTGGCTTAGTTTCAATTGACTTTAGTGAAAAATTGGAGTGAAGTGAAACAAGTGCAGTTTTCTCCACTTTATTTGTTCGGAAATGGACGGATAGAACAACGGGTACACCGACCTACCGACCACCAAAAACTAATACAAGCTGACCTAATCCACTTGGTTTTAATTGGTTATAAGTGAACGGGGATTGAAGTGGAACAAGCGAAGGAGGCCTTCTCCACTTCACTCGTTCGGAAATTGACGGACAAAACAACGGATAGACCGACGTATCAACCGCCAAAAACTAATGCATCACACTCATTTTCAGTTGAATCCTGCAATGTATGAGGAATAAAGAGTGAAATTAAACCTAGTTACTAGGCAACGAGTGGTTTTCAGGGCTATTTGAAACGCGAAGGGAAAAAGCATATTGATCAACACCAATTTCTTGGTCGTAAAAGTAAAGACACAAAACATCCAATTTCCCCCCCGAAAACTATTTCTTTTAAAACATTCAAAGTGCGATTTAATTTAACCCGCTGATAGTTGTGCCCGAAAACTGACAGATTTTCATCCGCACAACCAATATTTTCGATTAGCGATATACAAGCAAACTATTTGTTTACGACTATCCATCAAACCTGAGATTTCGTATTTGTCAATACATTATAAAATGTCCATATTTCTTTAAGTAATTGTCAGCAATTCAATTTTGTTCCTCAGTGTCTGATAGAGCAATGAATGCTGTTCCCCACGTGAAAGGTTCTGTCTCGCAAAACATTTTTCACTAGTGTGCCTAAGACATCCGTTTACTCGTACATCAGTTATTAATTGATGAACGAGTTAACGGATTAATTAACGGATGAATTATTTCTCACTTTCGTTCAGAAAAAAAAGAGAAAATAATTGAAGTTTTGCTGTAAAATATAACGATCATTTCATGCCCTGTTTTTGGTTATTTACTTACGTCCGTGCGAGAAAGCAAAATGACACAAGCTAAGAGGCAGTTTGGCAGATAATTTGACACAGACAGCAAGACAACAGCTGCTGACATTGATAAAACATAGCAATAAAGTGCAGTTTGAAATGAAAAGATTGGGGGAAAAGATCATTTTTTTTGAGCGGAAGACGTAGCGTAGAAATTGCAATGTCGAGTGAACGTCACAGTCTTAATTGATTATAGTGAAAGTGTTCCAAGTTAGTCAAGATATGTAATGATAGGGTCGGCGGTTCGTTTGTGAAGCGTTTTGAGGCTGTCAGCGAAGAACGAGTATATCAGCTTTAAAAAGATGGGAAATTTGCTTACTTTGCAGAAAGACAAAAGCCGAGCCCAATCTAGTGTGGCTATCTCGCATCTCCATTAACAGAGTAATCCTTTTCGCACTTACGCATATCTTTTTTTTCAGAAGAGAAAACGTTTGGCAGGAATTGGCCGCCTTTTTTAACCGTCAACAACGAGGTATTAAATATATTACACCATTCGCAACTCCATTACACAAATAATCTTACATCTATTCATAATTCCAGCTTTAAAAAAGACAATAACACTAAACAATTATCTACGACAGTACTGTAAACAGTAAGAGGATTTTTAGAAGGAAAAACAATATTTTTATACAGAAAAATTATGAATGACAGTAATATGATTTTTGGAAAAGACCGCGACCTGGGAAAATCCGATAGAATTGAATAAGATAAGGTTACAGAGAAGTTAGTCTACGATAACGAAATCATACACTAGCGATACTGGAAGCACTTCTACAGAAGAGTACTATGAATCAACAATAACTTTTACTGGAAGCACCTTCATAGAAGAATACTATGAATTAACAATTATTTTTGTTTTGTTGATATTAGTTCAAGAAAGATTTGAATACAACATCATCATGAATCATCTATGTAACAATACTGGTAATGGAACAGGAGGTAACGGAGCTTGTCCTAATAACCGTGACGACGGACAGACACAAGCTTCTATAACTGAAATTATGAGAATAACATCCATAGTAAGCTACGTGCTGATACTTGTTTTATCAAGCCTGGGAAACTCTACCATCATCGCGACTGTGATCAGAAACAAGTCCATGCAAAACAAAGCAAATGTACTGATCATAAACATGGCTGTATCGGATCTCTTAGCCACGCTGTTCGCATTGCCTAGGATGCTAGACGTTTATATTACCAAGAGTAAAGTTTGGAAGGTTCCCGAGGTCGTTGCGGAAGGAGCTTGCAAGTTCAGTCCATTTATGAGAGAGGTTTCCTGTGCTGTGTCCATCTTCAGCATGGTAGCTATCGCAGTTGATCGATTCTATGCCATCGTTGTGCCAATGCATCGTAAACCAAGACTGCTTGAACTGAAGTTCCTCATTCCAAGCACATGGGTAACAGCGTTGGTAACAAACGCACTTTACTTGTACGCGTTTCAGATGAAGAAGGAAAACGAGTTGCTACAGTGCAAGAACGTCTTGACCTTACAACAGGATAGGATTTTCGACACGTTTAGGTTTGTCGTATTCATAGCAGTTCCTCTTCAAATTTTGGTCTATTTATACATCATAATAGCGATCAAGATGGGCAGGCAAGCAATTCCAGGTGCTACTGGGCAATCCTTCGCAAGCAACAGACGGCATCAAAACAAAAAAATCGTCATATTAGCAGTAACAATTGTGGCATTCTTCTTCATCTCCTGGACCCCTTACTACGTGCTGTTACTCATGTTCATCTACAACGCATGGCAGGTCTACAGGCCTTCGCCGAACGCCATGATAGTTATCTTCATTTTACAACGCGTTTTCACTATTTTGACCTACGCAAGTTTTGCCATCAACCCGATCATCTGCATCGTATTTAGCAGTAATTTTCGACGACATATAACGCGCACATTCTGTAGATCTCACTTGCCTAAAACGCGGACTTTCACGCAACGGACAACAGCAACAAACCGAACTACATCACGGCCTCTCTCTTTGCACAACCTGGATATTTCGTTGGGGCAAGTGACAGGCATCGAAAACCCGACTCACGAAGACGATATCACTTGATTACCTTGGACGTTTGCAGTTGTTTTGCGCTTTGGATTGTAAAGAACACGATAATAGGTTAGAATTGATAAGTTTAGTAGACTGGGAAATCAAGGGATTCGCTGCATGACTAACATTTGGTTGTGTGGTCGGTAGCAGACATTCTATGTTGTTGGCTAGTAAGTCGAGTACGTATAGAAGTAATTCCTGGCTGTTTGCTGAGAGAAAAGAATGCAGAGAAAAAAATAGACAAGAAAGGAATGGAAATGAAAAGAAAAGAAAAGGGGGAAGGAAAATAAGGAAAAATGAAAACTGAAGAAGAAAAGATATAAAATACTAAAAGAAAAAAACAACAACAACAAAAACAGCAACAACAAAAGAAGAAGAAAAAGTGAATTAAAAATAATAATAAAAAGAAAAGAAAAAAAAAAAGAAAAAAAGAAAAAAAAAAAAGAGGAGAGAAGGTAAAGGGCAGATTTAAGTAGAAGTGAGAAAATAAAAACAACCAAAGAGTTCCGTCGAACATTTAATTCGGCCAAAGAATACGTCTTCAAGCTCATCGAGCTATCACCTGGAGTCTGCCAAGAACATCATCCACGACCTAATGTCAACATCAAACTCTAATAACTGGCTTTGCTAAGAAGGAAAAGAGTTTCCTATCACAAAACTGAGTAGGTCATACTCAAGGCAAACAAACCATCTTATATCCAAGTATATCATTATAATCTCAATCAACCAAACCAAAAATAGAGATCCCCCGTGAGATTACCTAACTGGGCTTGAGATAGTTCTGTCAGATGCGAACGAGATAGACTATCTAATCAAACAAAAGCTGAACAAACTTGGGGTTTTGCTACTTGAGATTGTACAATACGATATTCTGTTACTATGGTGTTTTAATATCGTGGAAAACGGGAAAAACGAAAATAAAATGCAAGTAAAACAATGGGAAAACGCAGATAAAGGCATTTATTTTAATTTGTAAGAAACATCTTGGGCTAGGCAGAATAGTATGTTAGGATATTAAAAAAGAAAATTTGAAAATGCAAAGCCTAATATAATGTACTTAAAAAATAAACCAAATTCTGTTGGGATATCCCATTTCAACTTTTCTATAAGCAAGCATTTTAGTTTTAAAAAAATGATGTCAAATATATGTAGGCTATCGCACAATATGGGCAAAGAAACATGTAATCAAAAAATGAAAAAAGGTTGATTTTAATGTGAAATACAATAAATGTAGAGAAAAAGCAACGAGAAAAGAATATTAAGCTATATTTACCAAAGCAAAGTGAATTAACTCGCTCGTTAGTTAGAATAAAAGTTACAAATTAGATATGATGTGAATGAAACACAATGTAAAAAAATAATTATTATTATTAGTTGAAGGGTCCAAAGGAATAAAATACAAAAACTTAAAGAGTACGCTGATTTAAAAAAAATTAGTTGGAAATCCTGCCATTGCAAAGCAAAAAAGTTATCTGAAATGAAGAAGCAGCTGACAAATCTTTTTGGGAAGATGAAGTTGTAGAGAGGGGAGAGGATCTTTAGACAGAAATCCTTGGAGAAAGGGAAAGCTAATTTTGAAATGAAGTAGAAATCTCAGTGGGAAACCGAGCGAGCAGAGGCTGGGAAATCTATGGGATTTAAAATGAAAGAGTTGTACGTAATTCTGTAGAAGGAAGGGGATTCTTCAAGAGTGAAAATCGAAATTCGTGGAGAAAGAGTAGGGTTGGGTTTGGGTCACATCATTTCAAGAAAGACAGTACTTATTGGTGTATAGAGTAGTTTTCGTATGACTGCGAAAAGCTCAGTGCCGTAAGCGTGACGTGCCGTGATACTTTCTAGAATTTTAATTGGCTGATGTTTTTCACGCGCAATATGATTGGTCTAAAAGTGCCGTGATCTTGGCGTGTCCGTGTCCGCGCCGTGTTCCGGGTATTTGATTGGATGGAGAGTACATTCTCGTGCAATGTGATTGGTCTGGCGTATCCCTTGCTGTGTCACGACCGTGTTCGTGCCCTGAACTTTTCAAAGTCATACGAAAACTGCACTATGAAGACACACGCAGTTAACGCAGAGCAAAACGTTTCCTGTATATCATACAGGAACATTAATAACACTATACTATCTATACTTTATGTAATGAACACCGGAACACACAACCAGTTCAATGAAAATACCGTCCTTTGCAATTTTTTGTATAAGGTCGGGAAGAACTCAGTGAAGAGAAGCTGAGCCTCTCATTGGTCAAAAGCGACGCAGGGTTGAGCTTTTTATCGCTAAGACATTAAGAAGTCGCGTATACACCTATTTCAGAAATCGTTGTCGCACCAAAAGCCTCAAGCAACAAGCCAAGACCGCAGAGAACACCATTACTTTTAGCTGTAATTAGTTTATTCATGGTGCATCTTCATTTATTGACTTCACAAATTGCTCTAAGCAAGGCTGCTTGAGCTGATAATTAGTGGAGAGCTATAACCACTTGCATGAACCATGAATAAATAAATTATAATTATAAGTGCCGACGTTCTCTGGAGCCTTGGCTTGTTACTTGAGGCTCTTGGTGCGACAACCATTTTCGAAATAGGTGTATCAATAAACCAAATATATTAAAGAGCTAATGTCGTACGAATCATTTTACTTGATTTTTTTGAATCGATATTGAAATAATTTTTTTCTGACAATTTAAGAAGAAAAAAGACTGACTTCTTAGTTAGCCAGAAATTACTGCTCAAAAGCACGGCTCCATGAAATGGTCTTTAATAATCAACCTCGCTCACTTCGACCACCGACCGACCATTTGACTGCCTGCAAGATTGAGGCATAAAGCTGATGTTACACGGGACGTTTCGCAACGACGATTTTTGATGCGACTCGTCGATTTTTAATACATGTTACACGAGTTAGCTTTGCGCGCAAGGTTCGCTCGAAAATCAACATGTTACACGGGACGATTTTTAGCGATTTTTAAAAGTAACAACCTCGTCCTCGGCTACGCCTCGTGACACTCTTAACGCTCGTTAATCGTTCTTTATATTTTCTCTCGTGCGTCTATAACGCCATGGGCGCACGACTTTCTGTTGTCTAATTGATAATAAACCTATAGGTAAGTCTGGAGTAAAAGAAGTATAACCTTTCGATACGGATCTGTTTCTGGTGGTCGGTTGGCGTAGGTTTTCGAGCTAAAGGAAAAGGTTATCTTACCACGCGAGACATGTGACAAAAAGATTACTTCAATGTTAAACTACTTCTAAAAGTTTAAATATTTGATTGATGAAAAATCAAGCATGTGATAATGAAAACGATAGGCAGAACAAAAATCAGATAAGATTGTGCACTAGCTTTTATCTGTGTACAATAATCTTAGAATGCAAAAGATAGTAGAAAAATTAAAGTGTTCTTAATTAAGTTTAGCTTTCGTGGGTGTGAGCCAGGTACTTTCATGATCACAGCGAAAGGGTTGTCTCACTTCCTCACATATTGTCAATCATTTTTATCTTTATGTGGAAAAAAAAGGCGAGTATACGAACATTTTAGCTTTTTTCTCCGGATATAGACGCTTTTATATTTAAACTGAATTAAATGTAAAAAATACTTTGGTGAAAATTGCAAAATTGCACAAAATAGCAAATCCAGTCCATCATCTCTATACATTACAAATATATTTGTTATGCTATTAGGAAATTTTTAAAACTAATTAGAATCAACTATAAATAATTTCAAACGAACACAAACAAAGTGTAGCCTCAAGTTTTTCAGTGTCTATATGTGTCGCCCTTTTAGTGAAAATAAAATTGATTATTATAAATAAATAAGAAAGATCAAGGACAATAAGTCAGAGATTATTAGATTTTGATTTAATTCATGGTTTACATAGACATATATATAAACTCCTTTCACGCTATTTACACATGTATAAATGTACTGTCTCGAAGCATTAAAACACCATGACACCATCAGTAAACATCCATTATCTATGGGAAGGACGTTTCAACTTTATATTAATTACACATGTCAATTGACTATAATCTTATCTTTTTTTGTTGCTTTTAGCATAATAAAGGATGGTTGCTGGACTTTCCGACTTTCTTCACTAATTACGCGCAAAGCCACAACCAGAAAACAAATTAGTAAATTTACTTTTTTTTAATTTCACATATACTCAGTTTTTTCCCCTGTTCTTTCAGAAAAGCGCGTTGTCAAATTCAGGAAGCCTGTTTTTTTTTTTTTTAATCGATTAATGTTGGATAAGGGGTTGACTTTCCCCAGAGGAAATACATTAGGAGAACACTTAGCTATTGCTAATTCTTCTTTTCTGACTATTTAAAGAAATTTTAAAGTAATATTGTCTCTGTGTACACTAGACGAGTGCCTGCCTGTGTGCACTTAGTATATATGAAGAATAGGGTTGGACTTGAACCATAACAGCCAAAATATCAATTAGAGCGGTTTTGGCTATGTGTGGGAAACGTACGTTACTGACTTATAGCACGAACACAGTAAACGACATTCAAATGGCTATTGTATGAATGGGAAACGTGCGGTACTGACTTATACAGCCGGCACAAACACAATACGACATGCCGTAACATTGAAATGGCTATCGTACAAATGGGTAAATGGGAAACGTACGGTACTGACTTACAGCCGGCACCAACACAA
>NW_022258270.1:81143-95303 GCF_009602425.1 Actinia tenebrosa
TTACAGCCGGCACCAACACAATACCAAATGCCGTAACATTGAAATGGCTATTGTACAAATGGGTAAATGGGAAACGTACGGTACTGACTTACAGCTGGCACCAACACAATACGACATGCCGTAACATTGAAATGGCTATCGTACAAATGGGTAAATGGGAAACGTACGGTACTGACTTACAGCACGAACACGTGTATTACGGCTAAGATAAGATACAGTATTTCAACACTACGACTACGAATTTACCGTAACATTTCACTCGTACGAAAACTGCTCAATAACCTATGTAACAACGTATGCCAAGAGAGCTCTCTTGTGTATGCCCAACCATGAGATCGTGTGTGCAGTCACACATTCCTTTTATCTTGCCTATATATGCAATTAGCTTGAAATAGCTAAGAAAACAAAGTGTCTTATTACATGGAGCGCTCTGAACTGAACGAGATTGAAAGGAGAATATGAAAAGCAGAAAAACAAAGCAAGAGAAAAAGTGGAAAATTTTCCTCTTTTCATGCAGCTTTCACTTCAATCACACAAAATCAGTTTTTCAACCCTGACAAATAACAAATAATTTTACTACTTTTTCTTCCTCAAAAATTGTTTTCATTTCTTGTGCTTAGTGGATTTTTTAGCCGCACCTGATTTGCGGGACTGGACCGGTTTATCCAGCCTGACCGGGTTATCAGGCTTTACCGGTTTATCAGGCTTGACCCTCTTCTTAACAAACACACGTGGCGTCACTTCGAAACGCTTTGCTTTTGCTCGTTCGACTCTCGCCAGGGATTTCTTTACGAAATCTTGCTTCCTACGCGCGAAGGCGTCCTGGAGTCTAGTTGCACTTGAACCATCTGTTCCAAAATACATATTGCTGTAAGAGAGGTCTTCATCCTCCATTGCCTCTGTATTCGTTGAGACGCCATGTAGGCTGATCTCACTTCCTGTACTCTCTGCTGTTGTTTCTGTTTCCGTGGGGTGGTTACCAGGCTCGTTACCAGTTCTCTGAGGGGCTTCCTCGTCACTCTGGACGACAACCAAACGAGACATCCATTGTAGTGAAATACAATAACTCGTTTCTACGCTTCGCGTATCCACGCATCAAAAATGAACAAGTGTTTTTTTCTTTCTGTCTTTCTTTCCTTTTTTGCGCCAGGAAAGAAAGATTATTTTCAAAAAAATTTGTTCTTTTAAACCATTTCGAATTTATCAACCAAAATAAAAATTTCGCAAAGTTTGCACTAATTTTATAAGGTTACCATCATTATATTTCTTAATTTCGTTACCTTTACGTTGTCTTCGCTATCCTGCGTTGTGGAACTTTCAGATTTACTCAAGGTCTTGTTTGAGGTATCAGACACGAGACTTCCAGATGAAAGAGATGCTGGGGATGCTTTTCCATCGTCTGAGCCGCCTAAAATAAGAACAGCCAAAATAGTATTTGTCATTAACATAGGGTAATCAATAAACTCTGTGTCACCACTCTTCATAAGAAAGTAATAGACCTAATCCAATGTTTTCCCGTTTCAGAACACATGTCATTCACTAGAGGATCATTTCTTTGTTTATCGGTTGCACATGAAAAGATACATGAATATGGATACAACTCAAACAGAGCATCTTAGTTTCAACACGTGGTCTGAAATGGGCAAAACATTACGCCTAAGTGGATTTGGTCTATAGGGACTACAATATACTACTTCACTACCCCATATAATCGTTGATTGACACAGATAAAAACGCATTGCGCATGCTCTGAAATTTGGCGGGAATTTCGTAGACGCGTCGTGTTTACAAATAAAACCATTGGAGATTCTATTGAAACTTTGGAGCATGCGCAGTGTGTCTTTACCCGTGTCACGTTGATCAGAATTTTCCAACTATTCTTGTTTCCAATATTGCAGCTTTTGTTTACAATAACAAAAGATTTGACTGTACTATATAGTATTTCTGTTACCTTTATGTTGACTGGATGGTGAGAAGAACACTTCTCCCATACTAGTATTGGCACCCCTTGTACCGTTGCCTTCGTTCCCCATGTACCCAGGACTGGTCATGCTATCAGTTGATGATGATGTTATGGAACTTTCTCCCATCACTCTAGGTCCACCTAAAGTACTCTTTAGAAACGCAGGAGTGTAAGAACTTGAAGCCGTACTCGTCGTTTGTTTTTGGACGTCTTGTTGAGTTAAGAGTTGGGAACGTTCTGGGCTTGACTCTCCTTTCTCAGAATCATGAACCATAGGTAAATACCACTTTTCCTGGGCGCCAGTTCGTTGTAGAGTTTTAAAAACGTTCTCAAGGTTCTTTAGACTACTGGTATCTGGACTCAAACCCTCTGGTGAACCCATGGACTGGACGCTGGACTTTGGAGGTACAAACCATTGCTGAACACGAGGTCTACTTTCGCCAGAGGGATCAGGATGTTGTAGATTACTAGTATACGGGCTTGAAATGTCACTGGAGGACGAAGAAACCCCAAAGGATCCCATTGACTGAGTACTGGATTTGGGTGGCAAGTACCATTGGTGGGTTCCTGGACCTTGATGTACCAAATCACTGATATCTGGTCTGATGTCTGGACTGACATTTGTATCAGTAGATCCAAGAGGACCAATTGAGTAGGTAGTCGGTTTAGGAGGTAGCTGGATCCCTTCATTTCTATGGATGCCACCGTCAACGTCTTCTACTTTCCTGGCATCCGCGCTGACAAACTCAGTGAGAGTCCCAAGAGGACTAGTTGACTGGGTGGTCTGTCTAGGAGGTAGCTGGATCTCTCCGCCACCAAAGTCTTCTTCGTTCCCGATATTCGAGCGGCTACTGGATACAAAAGAACCTTCGAACCTCTCATCCCCATCTAGCCTGTCCAGATTCATAGAGTTTGGACTATCATCTTCATGAACAGCTCCCAGAGAACCAACAGATTGAGAGCTGGGTTTGGCAGGCAAGTACCATTGTCTGCTAGAGCTTGCATCTCCAGTCGTATGGTCTTCAAATCCAGTAAAACGTGAAGAGGGCATTACAGGCTCGTACGAGGGGTGCGTGTATTTGATATTTGGTTCATCCTCAGGTGTACGACTCTCAGATAGATAATCCGCCCAATTTCCTCTTCCAGAAACGTTGCCCAACCCCTGTGGTAGATCCTTCGCAGAGTCGTTTTCACTCGACGAGGTAAATTTTCTCATCATGTCGTTGAGGTCTGATAGCCTGGCAATAGAAGATCTACTTCCATTTCCAGGACCCATATTGGCAGATACTTCCGGTGAGATGGGCAGGGAATGGTACTCTGTTCCACTCGAGGGAAAACTGAAATCACTAGTAGAAGTGGATTTTCTTGTCTCAGTTCCAGCTAGGGGACTCTTCGAAGTGGCCAACAACTTTTTACCACTGTGGCTAGAACTACTGGAAGTCCATGGGTAGGATATTCGGGTAAAGGCGCTGTTGTCTGAGCTACTTGAGCTTCCTTTCAAGCCAACGAGGGGAGGAACACGTGGAACCGAATTGGCGTAGAAACTTTCGTTTTCTTTATTCGCACTTGCCAAAGCTGTTTTTCTTCGACTAGAATCGGATTGTGATTTAAAGCTATCACTGACTAGACTAGTTAGATCACTACTTGTTATAGTAGCAACATCAGTTGCGACAGCTCTAGGATGTATCGATTTTGAAGGCCTCATATCGAGGCTCGTATGGCTGTTCTTTTCATAGCGCTCCAAAATGTCTTGATAATACCTCATCCTTCTTAGTTGATGTTCTTGTTTTTGTCGTATCAGCTGCCTTTGATTTTCAATAAGCTTCTTCTCTTCCTCCCATTTGCTACGGTATTCATCTAGGTAATTAGGTGATCCATCTAAAAGCCTTGAATAGGAAGGCGTTGTTTGCCCTGCAGCAGAACTTGGGATAGTATAGATTGTTCCAGAAGGCACATTTTCCTGCCTTTCCCTTAAACTGGATGATCCAGATGATACCTTAGAATCTCCAGAGTACGACGAAGTTGGTAAAAATGTATCCACTTGGCCCGACGTTTTCGGCATCACAGAATCGCTGACTTTCTTGTGGGATGTTACTGAATCTAACGAAGTTTTAGTTCTTTCAGTGGTAGCGCTTAGCGATGAAAACGGAAGAGTAGGTACAAATCCACTATCGCTTTGACCAAAAGACTGTATTTTGTTTCTTTGAAGAAGGTCCGACAACCGACCATGTGGCATACCATTAGAGGAGTCGGAGCTCGATGTGAGGTCATCAGATTCCAGTCGTTCTCCAGATTCATTTGAACTTTCAGGGGGAGCGGTTTCTCCTGTTGTTTCATGGTTTGCCTTATTTAACGGATACTCCTGAAACTTAGAAGTAAGCGGACCTGAAGGTTTCCTTGGACCTACGTAATTATCTCTCTGCCATTCCAATGGCAAGAATGCTGGAGCTGTTCCCCTTTGAGGTATGTATCCCTGACTTTCATCACTACTAGAGTTATCATGTTCAAGCGGGACACGCAGGGTGGAGACGTCTAGAGATGTCTTTGCTAAACCCTCTAGGCTGCCCCTCGGTAAAACACCAGTTGCTCCCGCGGTTGCGTAATCAGACGTACTCTTCGAGGATTGCGAGGTACCTTCCTCGTCAGGCGTTTGTTCTTCAAGAGAAATAGTACCAGATGTCCTCGATATGGTAGAGCCCTCCTCCAGCGATTCGCTACCAATCACATGGTCGCCATCTTGGTCTCTTTGTCCAACTTCGTCGCTTATGTGTCTTGTAGGGACGTTGATTTGATCGAAGCTATCAGGCTCTTCAATGTACTCAAGTCCATGGGGTTCGTGAATAATTCGAGTACGCGGCTGGGGACTTAGTTCGTCCCTCGTCGCATATGGTCCTTTGGGTATTTCACTTGATATTTTTTGGAACTGTCTGTGATATTGATTCAGCTGCTCTTCCAGACGTTCCTGGATTCTTCTTTGTTCTTGAAGTTTCAGTTTCAGTCTTTGCTGCTCCAGGAGCTCTGGTTGTTGTTGACTCGAGGGAGACTCAGGCTATTGATAGAAATGAAAAAGGGAACCGACACGAGGTTATTCTATGGGCAATATAATTCCACGAGTTAAATGATAAAAACGTCAATGGATAGGCTCAGGTCAAACGTCGAACTTCACATGAGCCGAACCTAATTGAAACAATGGACTTTAAAGCTGCTCTTATTTGATGTCATTAGGTTCGGCTCATGTAAAGTTTGATGTTTGATCTTAGTCGTCTCAGTTGGTTGAAAGCTCCCTTCTTAAGATGTTTTTGAATGCGAGGCTAACATGGAAATACAAAAGATACCACACTTTTTCTCAATGTAATTTGTGGCATTTCTTTTGTATTTTCATGCTAGCCTCGCATCCACGATAGTTTTGAGAAGGGTGCATTATTAGCTTCTTAACCACAAGCGGGGTTACGTCAAGAATGAATATAATACATAATAATACATAATCATATTTACCACACTTCCATCAGATTCACTGGAAGGCGTCCCTTCCTCAGTTCGCTGTGGTCCAATCATTCGTACTTGTTGCGCAACCTCGTAGGGATGAAGCAAGGCACGTAATGGTTGTGAGCTGTCACTAGTAACCCTTCCCGGTACATCTTGGTATACTGTGGTGGTTGGATGGGGTTCCGGTGGAGCTGTACGTGAAGTGTCTTCATCTCTTGATGGTTCTTCTTCCTCGGGTAGGGGTGTAAGAATGTTGACTCGCGATCTAAGACAAAAAGTCGCTGTTAACTGATTGCTCACATGATAAAATTCCAGGGTATAATTAACGATTACACCCGCAGCATGAATGGTCTACGAGTCAATAGCTGATGAGGCCAAAGAGAAAAAAAAACTCTACTCACATCATCTACTTACCCTGTTGCTCTTGCAGTTGTTCGAGAAGTTGGAGGTGGTTGTTGAGGTTGTTGAGGTTGTTGACCTGAATTAAAATGACAAAATTATCATAATAATGCTTAACAAATTGGTGTGATTAAGTTTCATTGAATACCTGCAGGCGGTTGATCTTTTATCGTCTTGCCTTGTTCTCGTTGTCGTGGGATGCGAAGGAGAAGTCTTTTAACGGCATCTAAAGAAACGAATCCTTGTTGTCATCATTCGTTATCACCGCAACCACCATCATCAGCAATGATCAATCAGTTTTCATCACAAATGAATAACAGTGAAGATGCAATGATCGACATCACAATCGCTATCATTACTACATTACCATAATACCACCACGGCAAATACCATGACCACTGCCATCACCCGCAGTACCACTACCACCCCTAGGTGCTACTATCACCCCTAATCACCAACAACACGTCTGCAATCAACACGACTACCACTACAACAAACATATTGGCTTTTCCAAAAACTTTAGGAGAAAACTGGTGGGGCTGTTCAAATAGACATATTTCCAAGATGGTGTCTATTTTGTCCCCTAAAACAGTCCCACAGAAAGGGCGGATACAGGGGGAGGGGGGGGGTTTAAATGGGGGCTGAAGCCCCTTTTCAGCAAAAATAGAAAAGATAAGAAAACTGAAGAATTAGATACTTTTTTATCGTTTTCCGTTGTGTTGACGGAAGAAACTCGATTAGCCCCCCCTAAACTCAATTAGCCCCCCCCTAAAATTTTGGCTGGATCCGCCCTTGCACAGTGCATTGCAATGCCAAGTAGACCCAGTTTTCTTCTCAACTTCGGAATGGTTAAAGACGCAAAATACCTTCGCCTTTTGGTGGAGCGGATTCTCTCATTCTTTCTTCCTTATGCTCCATTTTTTTCTTCTCTTCAGATTCCCCACTCTTTTCCCGTTCCCGTTCGCAACCATCTGCTGAGTCCCGATCTTGAGGAATGGTAACACTAGGTATCGCTGCAGCCTTGAGTACGAAAAGGGAATATTAGCACTAGGGTTATGATTCAGCTTGCGAATATTCAACAAAATAAATAATCTGAAATCTTCTAAAATTACATTGCAACTCACCGGAGGTTTTTCAGGTTTTTCTTCTGGTACTAGTAAGATATTGAAATAACGTCAGTGTTTGAACATAAACCTTATTACAAGCTGAAGAATATTTATATTAATTCTTACACTTTTTTTAGCAATACTCATCATTACTCTTGTCATGTATTTGTGGTTTGCATTTCTTACTCATTTTCTTATTTCTTACGTTGTTTCACTAACTACAATTTAAAGTACCTTGAGGCTGGTGTTCCTCAGGGATTGTCATTGGGTCCGTTGAAGGTTCCAAAGCAATGGTCAAATCACCAGTATAACCTATATGTAATAAATGACATCACTCTTTAGCATTCCTGACCACATCTGAATCTACCATTCGTTGTCATGGCAACCATTACACCCTGTTGTCATTTTCTTACCTGTTTGCACCATGTACATATCTTCAAAAGCCTGTTCTAGGTCTCTCTGTCTTTCTTCTTCATCTTCAAGTCTTTTATGGGGCGGCTGGAATATGCGAACCTGTTCCGAAAATGAAGAGTCAGTAGAATCTTCAACGATATAAAACCTGTCATGGATGAAGTTAGTCAAGAAATTCATGTTGCTTTTCATCTAAAGAAAAGATTGTTTTCATGATCACATTAATTACAGTGTAGTCAAATTTAAGTGCAGGGGAGGATCTTGGATTTCAGACCTCATGTCATTCCCCTGAGAATAAGATTCTTTTTTTGAGTCGTATATGTATTCATGTGTCTTCTCATGTGTAACTGTTAAACATTGAATGGATTCACTAGGGAATAACGGGTGGTCTGAAATGGGGAAACATTATTCCCAAGCTGAAAGCCTCTATAACACAGTAGACATCAGCTCTTCTATGGGGTGTCACACCCCAGCACCCCTTCCCTAGGGCCACCCCTGAATTGGCATCATTGCTTTTAGAGTAAAGTAGCAAGATTATATAATCTTTTCCATCTCTTTTCTTACAACAAATGATGAAAACTTACAGGTATTCTAGCAACTGCATCTTGTCGTCTTTGCCTGTCAAGTCTTTCAAGTTCACTGAGATCTTCCATCAGTTTTTTGCGATCCTGAAAAAAAAAACGAGATAAAGAAGAATCCATTAGTACAAATGTATGTTCATGAGTAAGCTTGCATTCAGATAAGGAAGCAGGACGGGGGACAGATAAGGAGAGGAGGGGGGACAGAGAGGGCCAGAGTAATTAAGGAAAAGACCATCAAATATTTACATAGTGAAAAAGGAAGAAACTTTGATTTTTTCTGGTAATTATTAACTCATTATTATTTTATCACTTAGGTATTGAAGGGCTGCTTTTGAATTTCAAAGCTTAGCTAGGGGGCCAAAAATGTTTACAGCACCATCTCCCCACCTCCCCAAAAAATAAATGCTTCCTAAGGAAGAATCTTGTTCAACTGAATGCTCCCCATAGGCTAGGACCTGAATATTATACCTCTTCTATCTTGAGCTGTGCTAGTGCATGTTTGTGCCTTAAACGAGCCTTTTCTGCTTGCTCTGCTTCACTCCTTTGGGTTTCCTCTCTTATACCATGGATTTTATCCTCTTCTTCCACAGCAGCAACCCTGGCATCAACCTAAAAAAGACATTTTGATTAATAATATTCAATACAAATAAAAACCTGTAGAGTGCCCTTTTTAGGCTGAACACAATGTTAACTGTGAGTTGCATGATTATAGATACCATCTAAGCTCTATATGTTTCGAAAAAGGCACTACAATCAGCTATATTTTGCAAAAAAATATTGGCAACATAAAAGTATCAAAAATGCTTCCCCAACCCTACCCCCCAAGGTTGCCCATGGAACCTACATATTATCTTTCGTACCTGCCCTTCTTTGGACATTCTCTCTACTTGAACGGCAGGTTGCTGTAGGTGGTACCGCGTTGATTTAAAGTCTTCTGCACTCTTGGGGTGGCGTTTTTGCTCTAATCACAAACAAATTTCAAGTTTCATTATCATTATCATATAGGAAGATAATTTTCAGAGCTATGATTGATCTAGTCTTGCCCCAGGTTGACCTCTCTTGTCTTGGGTTTTTTATTTTTTTAGAAGCAAAGCAAGGTTTTGTGAGTCAGACTGGTCAATTTGCGACATCCATAACTTACAGTATGGACCTTGTACCTGGTTGTTAAGAGCTGTTTATCCAGAATCAAGATTAAGGCTTAAAGATGTGAAAAGAACAACAGTATAACATATTTCTATACACACCTTCTTTAAGTTCAAACTCCTGAAAGTAAAAGAGGAAAGAAGTAAATTTCTTTGCGTCAGTGGAAGATGCCCTTGCCTCTAAAGAGCCTTTTGGCCGCACAGTTCTCTCCCCTAATTCCAGAGTTTATCTTCATAAACTCCAGTTGTTTTCCTCCCACTGCTAAACCAAAGTGCTAAATTCCAATTCATGTCCTGACTTGAATTAGTTAAAAGGCTGGTAGTTTCAGGGTTTGATAAAATATAATGTTTGATTTAGTACCTGGATAAGATCTCTTGATGGTGGAAGACTAGCTACCATTGCAGCTCGTGCTTTTTCAGCTTCTGTGGCTTTGGCTCTGAATAAAGACAACATGCAAGTTTAAGATATTAAAATATTGTAGACTAAATTGAAGACCTACTTTACAGACTGAGATGACAAGCCTTATTCTTTAATATATATTAGATATTATTTGAATGTGCTTTAAAAACAACAACAATCTTAAATGTTACCTTGCTGCAGCTCGATCATTTTCAGCTTGTTGGCTTCTTGCTCTTTCAAGATTAAACTAAAAGAAATGATAAACAAAGTCTTTGTCTTCCAGAATTACCTGACTGACTGAATAAATCACAGGTAAGTTATGGCACTATAAATGTTACCTGAATTACTGCTTGATTGTGTCTTTCAATTGCCCTAAAAATGCACAAGAGGTTTAGAATTTGGGCAAGGATATTCAAGACACAATAATAAGCTTCAAGATACTTTTTTTTCAATTTACCTCTGTCTGTCCTCCTTGGAAAGGACTCTGCCATCTTTCTTAATTGTATCTTGATCCTAGAATTACAATCACATCTAGTCTTAGATATAATATACCATGCTTTGTGCTGGGAGTTACAATTATTTTTGAAAATTTTCTTTAACATCAATTGTAGATTGAAGTACCTTTATCGCTGCTGTATGGCCATCTCCAACTTTGTCTAAGTTCTTCTGGTATCTCTTTTCCAGATTGCTTAATTCTGTTTTCTGTTTTTCTGTCCATTGCTCCTACAAGACATAATCCACAATTTTATCAAACATAAAAAAATAATCATTTTCATTATCCCTTTTTTTGAGAGTATACAGGGCTGTCAACCCCCAAGGTATTCAAATCTGGAGAATTGATAGGGCAGGGACATGACGTCACAGCGGGAAAAAGCGCGCGAAAAAGACGTCATTCACTTTGTAACATTTGATGTGATTAGTTTATTTTTGACCAATCAGATTATCGCTTATATTACAATGGCCTCTTGCGAGAACAGTTTGCGAGGAATGTTTTGATTTTGTTAGCGATGTAAAATAACAAAAACAACACAAAAATAATTGGAATTTTATGGTTGTGAAAGTTGAGTCTAGATATGGTCAGCTTCGGCGATTATCCGGGAGATTTGAGACTCTAATCTGGAGACCGGGAGATACGTTCCAAAATCTGGAGACTCCCAGCTTATCCAGGAGAGTTGACAGCCCTAGTGTATACCAGTTTCATAATATACTGTACAAAAATATTGACTCTACCTTCAACTGTTCAGACAGAATTTTAAGTTCATTATCCTTTTTGTTTTTGATATTCTGTCGGATTTTAAGAGCAAATGCCTTCTCTTGCTCTCTGACCTGGAAATATTAAAATAAAGGATAGATGTTTTGGAAGCAAATTCCCAAGGGAGTTCAATGATGAATACATGGCTACCATGTTGTTACCTGTTTTAGTCTTATTTTCTTTCTTCTTTCCTGCTCACTTTGGACAATGGCAGCCTAGTAAGAACAATATTGTAAAGAATAAATTAATTAGCATAGAATTATAGGTCGGACTAGATGCTGTCTAATTTGGAAATAATTGAATTCAAAAAATTCCTCTTACTGTCTTTATTACACTTGTCTATGTCCAATTTTGGCTGCCGTTGGGACGGTATTTTATATTCTCTGAAAATGATATAACTTACCTCTTCGTTAGGGCTTGGCCTTATCAAATTCCTTGTTTTGGAGTTACAGCTCTTCATGGTCACCTAGTTTTTTAGGCTCTTCTGTCAACAACAGCAACAACAAGATTGTATGAATTTGCTCGTAAGATAAATAAACTCCGAGGCGTCAGTGTCTTTCTAAATGACATGGACAATATATTCTATTTAGTGTCTTTTTTAACATTTACAAATAAATTACAAAAAAGTTCTATAGTATTAAGTAATGGGCTTAATATTATTCAAGACTATTTTTTAAATAGTCGAGTTGACATTGTGTTTATTGTATTATTGCTTTTAACTTACCAGAAAAAGGGCATTTCAACTATATTTTTCAATCAGAGTAAAAGCAAAGTTTTCCAGAAACAATGGATAATCATTTTGCTAGTAGAACATTGTTGTATCGACACAAAATATTTGTTTTATTCTTGTAGTTCGTTGTGAGATTCATTTTCCGCGCCATCCGCCATCTTGACTTTATTTGTAGTACACAGTTTCCCGTCCGAGAAGAGCCACAGGGTGCCCATTCTTAAGAATAATTCAAACCCTTTTCTTATTTAAAAATCCTTTTCATACTTATCATATTATAACTAGGATCTTTTGGTTTCATGTTTCAGAGCATAACCAAATGAAAGTATTCCAAGAGAGTAATGGTACTTAACGTTACCAAATAAAGAAGTATCTCAAAAATGTATCTGAATATTTGGGCTTCCTGTGTTATTCAATCAACCGTTGTCATAACATGCAGCAGATGGTGCGTTAAGAGTCAAACGAAGGAAAATATGTTTCGAAATAAGGAAGAATCAAGGCCGATTATTTCTTTAGGCCGAAGATCAGATCCCTATACTCTTTGTAGTGACTCTGAAGATGATTTTGAAGAGATCGAGTTCGATAAAGCTGTTTTTGAGCGCCGATATAAATATGAGTATGAACCGTCAAGGAAGACTGTGGCCAAGCGACGCCTGTTCTTTTGCCTCTTGTTTACGAGTTTTATTAGTATTCTAGGCGCAGTTTTGTACTACTACTTTTCCAGGCAGGTCCTACAGATGCAGAGGAGAATAAAGAATGATGAATTAAAGGTTAAGATCAATGGGGGTTTTATTCATGGCGTTTTGGAGGAAGATGTTTTCGTTTTCAAAGGCATCCCTTACGCCAAGCATCCACAGCGATGGCAACCTCCTTCTAGTTGTGGCTGGAATGACTGCTGGAATGGAACCTTCCAGGCATCAGAATTCGGTAAAGAATGCGTTCAGGCTAGATATAACACAGACCAAGGAAATATCGAAGCAATGGGGACTGAAGATTGTTTATTTATAAATGTTTGGACACCAACGACGGCAAGTAAAAAGAGGTTGCCAGTTATGGTGTACTTACATGGGGGCGGTCTGTTATCTTCTTCCGGCCATGAAAACGGTCTTCACCCAACACCAGAGATGATCACAGATATGGAAATAGTTGGCGTAAGTCTTAATTACAGGCTGGATGCTTTTGGATTTCTAGCACTGGGTATTCTAAGTAAAAGTTCAAGTAGGAATACATCTGGCAACTATGGGTTTATGGATCAAATTTTGGCCCTTCAGTGGGTCCGTGAAAATATTGCACAGTTTGGAGGAGACCCTGATAAAGTGACTATACTTGGGCAGGGATCTGGTGGAACTTCAGTGCTAGCATTGCTGGCATCTCCAATGGCTAAGGGGTTGTTTCAGCAGGCGATTGCCTTGAGTCCTTCAGCAGACATAACAAAAACATCATCAGAAGCTGCTAAAGACAATGAAATTTTGTTAACCAATGCAAAATGTGCTGGAAATGCTTCAATGAAGTTGCAATGCTTGCATACATTATCACCTCAACAGATACTCAAAGCCAGTCCTTGGAATGCATACCATTATAAACAAAAAGACAGCAGTAGAGACTTTCCAACCAAAGCCATCTTTCCTCATGCTATTGCTGTTATTGATGGTTATGTACTACCATCAGCACCAGCAATTGCTATCAAATCAGATGATATCAATGATGTACCCCTCATCCTTGGCAATACTGCTCAGGAAATAGATGACAGACCAAAGAAAAATTTTCAGAACTCATCCTTAGGACAATTTAAAGCTTATGCAAAAACAAAACTTTCACCATTTTTAGGCACGAACAGTTCATCTAAGTTGGAGAGAATATTCAATTCATATAAGATAGAAACTTCAAATAAATCTGCTCAGTACTGTTATACAACAATGGTTTCTGATATTCGTGAGGTCTGTCCTGTGGAATACTTTGCCATTACTGCTGTAAAGCACTTCATAAGTCCTGTATACAGATATGTGGTCACCAGCACTCCATCACATGACATCCATCTTCTACGAGGAAATCCCAAGTATTCATTTCACATGTGGGATCTGATTGCCTTTTATAACTTTTTTAAGCCTTTTAAATACAAACCCTCAGAACAGGACATAAAATTCAAGAAACTTTTAAGGACTGAATTGAGACATTTCTTTTATAACGGTGAAGTAAAGAGCCATACTTGGCTCAAGCATCCTAAATCAACAGCTATTTTTAGTAACAAAGGACTCGAAATAATCCCAAAAATATATCATAAGGAAGAATGTACGTTTTGGTTAGTTAATGGCTTTGCACCTTATGCTTGGGTTAATTAATTTCTTAGAATGAGTCTAGATTTTTATTTGAATGTTTGTATAACTTTCTTAACCATGGACAAGTTTTTCTACTATATACTGAATGATTAATAAATGTCTTTATAATTCTTTTGAATACTGGATCGTTTAGATATTTTAGAAGTTATTTTTCTACTGGATTCACAGCAATAACGCGTCAGTGCTCGTGCGCGTGCGCTCTGATGTCGGAGAAGATTTGCGCACGCCATTTCAGGGAATATTCCGCCAAAAAAGGTGACTGAGGAAAGCATAAAAGTATGGCGTTCCATCCCCGCCAAAATTGATGGTTTGTATTTGAAGTTCATCACATGAATTTTGCATTCGAGTAAATTTTTT
>NW_022258270.1:95683-107910 GCF_009602425.1 Actinia tenebrosa
CTTAAGGAACGAAAAACAATAGTTTATATCTCATGAATCTAGGGCAGAAAAAGTGTTAACTGGTGTTAGACGTCAAAAGCTGATCTTGCAAACATGACTCGATGTGAAAGAAAACGGGGTGCAAGGTTAAGGATGGCTTTCAAAACGGCCGTTGACGACAGTCGCGTGGTTCTGAACAGAAAGTCAAGACCAGGCGTGAAACCAGGCGTCCAGTTTTCGCCTACTTGCGATTGAGTAATTTGAAGTTCTGAAAAAAAAAACTTTGTTAGGTACTTGCGCTTGGTTCCAACTACCCTCCATGTATGTACTGTCCTCAATGTACTGCTGCGCTACTGCTGCGGCGTTGCGGCGTCTTTTTAGTGTTCAAGTCGGAAGACTGCTCACGGGTGGTACGACCGAATTCCGAGCCTCTGGCGAAGCGGTTCCGAACACAGCGAGCCCAACTTAAACAAAATTAATTTAAAATTCGTAGTTTATTGGATTCTTTCACTTTTTGAGATTTGGAAATATATATAATGCAGAAAAATCGAGAAAAGGATATAACAATTGGAAAAGTTTATTCGGACATTCTTTCTTTCCCTATAATCTTTTGCTCCTTCTTGAGTAAGTTCTCATGAATAAATCAAATTTTTGTTGGTGTTATCTAGCTTTTAAAAGAACACATTCAAAGAAAGTTTAAAGTTTGAATTAAAAAATCTATGACCACGCTCTATTTACCCTCTCCTCCCTAATAGTAAGGCTAGGAGAAGTTTTCTTTGTCTGCTACAACCAATCATCGCTCACCACGCTTCTGCTGCGCCTGGTGTAAATAAGGTCAGTGGTCGTGTTTTTTAGTACATAGAATCAACAAGAATCCAACAAGTATAAATGAAATGAAAAAATGTCCCCAATATACAGAGTTTTATCTTCCATTCTCTTCATAACCATTGAAATAGACTTTAAGGGTAAGTAATCTAGCCTTTACCCTACGTGATCTGTTGGAAATTGTTCACGATTAGCAAAAAAATCACTCATATTTTTGTTGTTTTTAGCCGCCTATGGCAAACTATCTGGTGTAGAGGTCCAGAGACATTTAGATGAGGGGAAGAGGTTATTATCTTCAGGACAGTTAAACGATGCGTTGATACACTACCATGCTGCTGTTGGTAAGAGAAAAGGCTCTCATTTTATATTAATCATTGCTTTTCTGTTTCGTTTTGTTGAAGAAAGTTTTCTTCATACGTACTATTGATAGTTCACGTACTAAATAGGCACGTCAGCCCAATAAAAAATTATGATATCAAGCTTAATTTATATAAATCAGAATTGGTATTTTGTAAATCTAAATCAATAACAGCCGTATTTAAATAAAAAAATCTGATCTTATTCAAAGATCTTAATAATTTTGTAATTGAGATTATCTTACACATTCTTTCTCCGTGGTTTGTTTTACTACCGGGTTGACGATTTCGATAATTTTTGACAACTACATGTCTTCAATTAAGTACACATATCAGTAAAATCTTGTATTACATTCATTCTGCTTACCAGATAATCTTGTTCAAAAGAACTTGGTAAAGTTTTGAAAGATAACCAGAAATTAAAGTATAGAATGTAAACAGCTTTTATAAGCTTCTGAAGAAGGAACGAAGACTTCGAATTATCGCTGTTATTTTACATTTTTTAATCTTGGAGTCTCAAAATAGCATCAACTTCTTGCAGTAATTTATAACAGCATGAATTTTTAGCATCTTTAAAGTACTGGAAGCCTGAATCATCAAATTTTTGATTCAGAATTAATGTTCAATGCATATTTACTTTTATCCAATGAGGGGTTGCCAGCACTGATTAATACATTCAATCGTAAAATCGTTTATGTAGCAACGAACAAGAAAATAATTTCTATGACAATTATATAGACGTTAATCATCATATTTCAAACCTGTTTGATATCTTTGTTTTGTTATATTATGATTATTAGGAGTTTTGATTTGTTATTATGTTTATGAATTTTAATTTTATTTTGCAACTTTGTATAAGATATATTTATGCTCTTAGCTTATTTATATCTTACGATAAATTGCATTCAGATTGGCTATTGAATCATACCAGATAATGTCCAATATCCCCATATCACATTCACAAAGACTTACATTTAATCATTAACATCTGGCTTGGAAGATATCCTCTATATCATACGACATAATCTAAAGATTGGCTAATTGATTGATTGTACCTGACTATATAATTTGTATCTTGCCACTGCAGATGGAGATCCAGAAAACTTCTTACCACACTTCCAAAGAGCAACTGTATTTATGGCACTTGGAAGGTCCAAGTCAGCATTACCAGATTTAGATAGAGTGTTAGAACTTAAACCAGAATTTTACCAGGTAATAGAATTGTAATTTAATATTCTCTTTGTGATTATAAGTAGCAGTATTTTATCATTCTATGTTTTTTTTACATGAAGTCAATAGTAGATCAGATCTATATGTATGTTTTATGTCTGTAAAGACCTCACCATTCATGACATGCCTTGATCATGATGATGATGTCATGTCAGAGCATTTTTATTGGATGAATAGTGATATCACATATTGACAAGTTCACTGGAAAACAAAACCTTTTTCCGGCTACAATGACATCACCGGCTTATTGATTCTTCAGTCATTCATCATAATCAAAATGTTTTCTCAACAGGCTAGATTACAAAGAGGGAATGTATTATTAAAGCAAGGTTGTCTGGACGAAGCACACATAGACTATGAGGCTGTGGTAAGATTCTGAGTCTTAGTATAATAAAAAGCATAAAAAACTATTGATGAAATGTCATTCTAGACTGCTATCAGATGTCAAGTCTTTATATTTGATTCGTATCAAAATAAGTACAGATTTTGATGTGATATTTCCTTTTTAATTGATATATTTTTACCTTATTTTTTTTAGTTAAGATATAGTCCTGATAATCCTGAATCATTACAACAGGTTAGTAACATTTCACTTGATATTATCACTGACATTAGACACTTATTATTATTATTATTAGTAGTAGTAGTAGTAGACATCTTCCCTATCAACATCACTTGTTATTGACATTAATAGCACTGTATGATGGAAATCAAGGGTGTTCTAGCGCTAGTGCACTCACCTCTAACCTCTGGGGTCTGGGGCTCAATCCCTGGACTCTGCAATGCATGTGAGTAGAGTTTGTTAGGTCTTCACTTTGATTCAATGGTTTTACAGGGGATTTCCTTGTTTTTCTTCCTCTGCAAAACCTAACATGCTAAATTAAAATTCAATCTGTGAATAAACCATGCCCTGACGATTTGATCAGTCCAAAGGTTGTTTGAGGATTTGATACGATTTTAAGGTTTTGTTGGTATAATTCTTTGCCATAGGTATTGTTATTTTAATTCTAATTTTAATCTAGGTTAATCCGCTTTGCTCCATATATATTACTGTTGTACTCATGCGAGGTAGGGTAGGTATGACTGTAGACTTGCATGTTTTTGATCTGACCTGATATTGTTTTTGATTTTAGCTCAGTGTGATAGAACCAGTCAAAAGAAATGTAGCCGATGCAAAGCATGCAATAGAAAGAGGAGATTGCCAACATGCAATAGAACTTCTTGGAACTGCAATTGAGGTATGTGTCTGTGCATGCATAATGCATAATGCATTTTGTATGAAAATTCTCATTCTAATCCATTCACTATTTTAACATGCAAAATGACTGACACAATGTGTTGGAAGCCATGCTGTAAATGCAGCAGACAGATCAACAAATTCTCATATGCTCACAATTGAAGAATCCAAGTCATTATAATTGTAAAGGATATGGAGGTATAGCTGCAATCACGCAATCTATCGTTGCTGTCTCAAACCCTCACAATCTGAGGTGCAGTTAGATATCCGAAAAAACCCACTACACAGTTTAATGTTGAAGTTTCATCTTTTTCAGGTTGCTCCATGGGATCCTGAACTAAGATTAATGAGAGCAGAATGTTATGAACGACTAGGAGACCTCGTCAAAGCTATATCAGATATTAAGTAGGTCCTATAATATTTATCTTTACTAGATATTTAACGATGAATTATTATTTGCCAAAGGCAAAATGGATATCAGGGAATATTTACTGAGACACGAGTCTTTGAGCGGCGAGGTAAATATTCGCCAATATTCACAGAGCCTGAGGTGAATAATTATTTTAGTATTATTTTTAACACAAACTGTATTTAATATTGTGATAATTTCATTTCAGACCAACAACCAAGTTAATCAATGATAATACACAAGGGTATTTAAGGATGAGTCAGCTACATTATGAGATGGGAGAACTGGAGGATGCACTAAGGTAGGTCCTAGCTCCTTTCAAAAAGAGTTTTTAAACTCGACCCTATATTTAAAAAAAAAAAAACCTAATAAATAACCTAACTAATAAACAGAAATTCTCTAGTTCTATGGTATTTCTTTGCTTACGTCATGTTAATAGAATCTTACTTGCCGCCAATGCATTATGTCTTTTGGCATGCAGTATAGGGCAGCAACAAAGGATGACCACTTCTGTCTGTAGTCTTTTCCTTTGCTGCCGTTTCCGTAACGATTGTTTTACCAGACAGGGTCATTAATTAGCCCTGTGCCCAACCCCCTAGCTTTGAGGGGCGTACTGTAATAGAATTTATTACATATAGTTAGGATAGTATGTTCACCACTGATTGGTCAAAAACTGTGATTGCTTCTTGCGCACAAAAGGGCTGCTAGATCCTGCGACCGTCTTTCTTTTTGGGTAAATGAATTCAATATTGAAAAAAAAAACAAGTAGCTATATGATAAAGCATGCTCTGTTTAGAAATAAAGCAATAAGGAAGCGTCATAAGCACTCAAGAAGTGTGACAAGCACTGGCCTACAGCTCATGCTTTTCCTTACAATTTTTCCATGCTTACGTCACTTCCTACATGCTTCGTTACTGAACAGAGCAGGAAAGAAGCTGTTTTATTTGTTACTTACAGACTCAAAACTGTCTTCCATTTGTTTTCATGTAGAGAAATCCGTGAGTGTCTTAAGCTTGACCAAGACCACAAAGAATGCCATCCATTTTATAAAGTGAGTGTGAAAGATTTTCATAATGTATGACATTATTGACAGTAATATTGAATTACTATTTATTATTATTATTAATTATTATTATTAAATTCTTATTGCATTATTAAAGCAAACAATATTATAATCATTTTGTACATTGCTTGATATGTTCACAGAAAATGAAGAAGTTAAACAAGCTGCTTACTGGTGCTCAAGATCTAATTAATAAAGAAGAGTAAGTAGTTGAAAGACAGGTCCAGGAGTTAAGAAGGGATGTGGTGTGTAATAGACTCCTTGCTGCACGTCAGAATGCAGCTCAACAAGTTTCCAATTCTCATGAGATTGAAATTCTTTTGTTCTGTCCTCTATTGGGGACACTTTTCACTCACACACACTACAACTACATTGATCTATGTACACAACACTCAACTCACATGTTGATTTTTGAAGGAGGAAGAAAACTAGTGAAAACCCTTTCAGCATAGGAGAAAAAAACAAACTCAATTCAAGTTTGGTGACCACAGGGCTCGAGCCAGTGACCCAACCCATTGGACTCAGTGGTGAAAGATGCCACGTTAGCACTGTACACCACCCATGTTACCCATAAAATTGTCTAATGATCATCCTTTTCTTCATCAAGGTATGCTGCAGCGACAGAAAAGCTAAAGAAAGCTCTCAAAGTAGAGGCTCATATTCGTCCTATTGTTGGAAAAATGAGAAGACAACTTTGTCACTGTCATGTCAAGGTACTAAGTTGCATTTGGATCCTTATTTATAATTATTAGTATATATCATATTTCATATTTTCTAAATCTTAATACTCTGATTTTTCCTCAGCTTCATGCACCCAAAGAAGCCATCAAAGAGTGTAACTTGGCCCTACAGCTAAACGAGAATGATGTAGATGCATTGTGTGACAGAGCAGAGGCTCATATCTTAGAAGATAACTTTAGTGAAGCAGTTAAAGATTACCAGAAAGCCAAGAATATCAATGATCAATTACATAAGGTATGATGTCAGAGAAATATTTGTGAACTGTTAATAATATAGGCTGTATAGCTGTAGAGGGAGATACCCTTACTCTATTCCTTTCCCTCTCCAGCTCAATCTATGTGTGTTTGTGTGAGGCCAAAGTTTGTTGTGACCTGGTGCTACTGTAATAATTTGTCGTAGCTATTCATTTCTGCACTTTGGACATAAGCCTCATTCACAGTTTTTGTGTAGGTATTAGTAATTTGGCAGTAAAAATTACATTACGTTTCCTTGTGTTGAATGCTGCAGGTTCAAGAAGGCTTGGAAAGAGCCCAGAGACTCCTTAAACAATCAAAGAAGAGAGATTATTATAAAATACTTGGAATAAAAAGGTAAACTTGTAGCAACCGCGAGAGTGATCAGATGGTAGTGATGATGATATCTGGTTTTGGTTAAATAAAATATGATTGTCAGATGCCAGTGATGTTGGTGATGGTAATGGCAATAGTGATGGTAGCAATAGTGATGGTAGCAATAGTGATGGTAGCGATAATGGTTAAGGTAGTTATGATGATGATGGTAATACAGTGTAGATGATGGTAATAAAATGATGGTGATAATGATAATGATGACATAGTGATGATGGTAATGGCAATAAATAAATAAATTGACTTTATTTAACGAGGGTGACATACATTACTGGTGACCCAGTAGTTTCCATTATGGCCCTCCTACGATAAATAAACTGAAATGAAAGATTAATTGAACATAAAGCGTGTTAAGAATCCCAACTGGCAAGGAGGCAAACCAGTTGGCTATTAACAAGCATGGTCGAGAAACTGAATCTGAACTAGTCAGGAATCGGAACAAATACAGTCTCAGTTAGTGGCCACAGCGGGACTCGAACCCGGCACCACCGGATTGCGAGACCGACCCTATGACCACTCGACCATGCTGCCTCCTACTGCCTCCTGCCAATAGTGATGGTAGCAATAGTGATGGTAGCGATAATGGTAAAGGTGGTTATGATGATGATGATGGTAATACAGTGTAGATGATGGTAATAAAATGATGGTGATAATGATAATGATGACATAGTGATGATGGTGATGGTAGTAATGATGATGTAATAACTTTGTTCACATTTCAAAAAATTAGGAATGCCAGTAAAAAAGAGATCACAAAAGCATATCGTAAGTTGGCAGTGAAATGGCACCCTGATCAGTTCAAAGAACCCCAGGAGAAAAAGAAAGCAGAGAAACATTTTATTGACATTGCTGCTGCCAAAGAGGTTCTAACAGATCCAGGTAAGCATCCAATACATCATAACAAGCCGCAAGCCCGATTTTATTGCATTTGGATGCATTCAGATCTGCATGTTTAGAATATTTCTGGGGGATTAAGAGTGGGAGAAGTTGTTTTATGTTTTGTTTTATGGCCAACAGGACACCTATCTGGAAAGACCGTTTCATATTGAAACGCATCGAAAGGCGTTGATCAAATTAACTCGCTTGTCATTCTGTGGTTATTACCATAACATAGGGATCCTGGTGTTCACAATAAAATTGGGCTTGTGGCTTGCTTGCTGTATGTTAAAAAAAAATATGGTTGATATTTTGTGGCCTGTTTGTTGGGATGACGGTTTGCTGCCCCTTTCAGACTCAAAAATGTGTTTTAAATACCCATAGTGGACCATAGCCTAACCACAGCTCACACTCTTGGCACTCCCTTCTTCTAATTCTTTATCTACCCAGATCAGTGGGGTGTTTTGACCAATAGCAAACAGGAGTGGATTGATTCTTTTGTGGTTTTTCCATAGAAAAAAGACAAAAGTATGATAACGGTGAAGATCCTCTTGACCCTGATCAACAAGGTGGTGGAGGATGGCCTTTCCAGCATGGCGGATTCCCATTCGGTGATGGCTATCAATTTAAATTCCACTTTAACTAATTCTCTACTTGTGACATCTTTTCTTCTTTCCAAGTTCATCCTCTGTTTCAATGGTTTCCACCACTAAAGCATCTTTTCTCTAAAAAATAATTTATGAAGATTATCCCAGAAGTTTTCTGGGTGTTTTTCATTTGACACTAAAGTAATTCACCGATATTTATTAGAACATTTATTTCTAATTTTACTGTTTAAGAAGAAAACTTCCTTAGATAATGAGTAAATAATTTCATCACAAGGCGAATACATAGGGCAAACATAATAGGAAAATTATTCCTTACCTTGAGTTTTATAGTCTCTTTTGCTCCTACCTTAGGTTTCATTATCATAAGATTAATCTTCAGCATCTTTTTTCGTGAGCTCTGGCACTCAGGGTAGTTAATCCCCTTTTTTGAAATTGAAAAAGGGTGATAAACTTATATGAACAGAAATATGAAATATAAACAGAACTTTAGCATGTGAATGCCTCAAAATTCAGTATGGGATAAGTTTGTTAAAATTTCTCCCTTTGAAGTGAAGTGAAGTGGACCTTCAAAGTGGGCCTTCATAGCCATATCTTTGAGCAAGCAATTTTGCTTGGGACCACATAAAGTGGAATATCTTTGTAAATGTTTCTAATGGCCGAGATGTCTTTAGGCATTTTTGGTTGTTTTATGAATAGATGTTTTTGTAATCAATACTGTACAGCCATAAGAACAATGCAAATCAACTATTTTAAAATGAAATAAATAAATCAAGTTCAGAATACTTGTGAGCTTGCTTGTGGCCAGGACTTGTATCCAGGGCATTTTCTCTTCTCATTACCGGAGGTTTGTATTTTCCTGCAAATAAAGGACTACACAAGCACTATTGTTGGCCAATATAACTGGCCCTGGGGTAGGGGGGGGGGGTGCGGTTAAAGGGTAGTTGCAAGGGAGGATCAGAGGGTGGCTGTGTATGCCCAGGCAAAAGATGCAAGATGGCAAAAGATGCAAGATGGCAAAAGATGCAAGATGGCAAACGATGCAAGATGGCAAAAGGTGCAAGATGGCAAAAGGTGCAACATGGCAAAAGGTGCAAGATGGCAAAAGGTGCAAGATGGCAAAAGATGCAAGAAGGCAAAAGGTGCAAGATGGCAAAGGACATGGAACAAGCCAAACTGCAAGAAAATGCACCATATATGCCAATCTAACAGAGACCAGCCAATCTGACGGAGATATGTGAATATGACAGAAATTTTTAGATATGACAGTTATGCGAATCTGACAAAACCAGTCATTTACTTACCAAAATCTTAATCTTAATTGATTATTTTATTTCTAAAAGCTTTTCTTCCAAAATACTGGCGCTTGTACAAAGTCTTAGATGGAAAGATATTAACATTTTGTAAAATATTTATGTTAGATGCTAGTATTAAACCTCTTGATTTTTAATAGTTCCATTTGATATATTTAAAGATTAGGCATCTATGTTTTTACAAAGTGTTTTATTTTGTATAAAATAGCTGTTTTTAATCTTGTTCTCTGATTGGTTGTGAGCGTGTGCTTTATGATTACTCAATGCATAACTAGACAATTTAGAAAATGAGGAAAATGGAAACAAAGATTACAAAGAACGTAGAACTTTGCCTATAAGTAGGTAGAGTGCAAACAATCCATGAAACACTAATTACTAAATAGTACAAAATAGTGCTAATTAAACAATAGAAAACGATGGAATTTGCATGAAATTGTGCTATTTAGTATTACTAAAGTTTCATGGATATTTTACTGTGGTCACTATCATGTAAGAAGGCAACACCATATGGTTGTCACATTAGACCAATCAAAGGGTGAGAAAACACGAATCAACCAATTACAGTGCTTGAATATTACATGCAAGAAATTAACCCTCTCGAGTGGGAATAACACTAGTATTATGGGAATGGAAGGTGAAATGCTTTGCTTTTGGACGTGTTGCGGTTGTGATGCAATATTGTCTTAATTTGCAAGTCTGTACAATGGAGTACCATCTAATACAGCAAGTACTGGGCCTGGTTGTAAGATACCTGCATAGTGCTATCCGACGGATAAATCTTATCCAGTGGATAAATATATTGGATAACAGCATAATTTATCCAATGGATAAGGATTTATCTGCTGGATATCACTATCCTGCTTTAAACAACCAGGCCATGATGCATATAAATTATACATACCCAATGGACCCAGACTTCTTAAACGTATCATGCATACAAGGCTTAGATGGAATTCATACCATTTCTTTTGGTATTTCTATGTTATTTCTATGAAGGGTCCATTAAAGGGGTTTTAGTATAAATATGAAATGATAAGGTAGATCTGTAGCCATATCTTAATGTAATTATCATAAAACAGTGGAATACAATTTCAATACTGAGGTGTCATAATGTGAACTCATGAGTCAGTATCACGTTTTCCTCTCGTACAATCACTGCTCTAATAAAGTGGAAGCGGTAGAATAGAAAAATTATACATAAACTATATAACACATAATAAATAACTGATAAATTTCTGTTTAAAGGTGATGCATTTCCAGTTCACTATCATCAAAGTCTGATATATCATCCACTGAGAAGGCTTCAACTGCAGACGAACTGGGGGCATCCTTCCGAGGGCTGGGGTTAGGTCGAGAACGAGGTGCAGGAACTGGAGTTGATTCTGAAATTAAAATGGGAAACATTTTTAAAACCCTGAATTGGAGAATATTTCTTGTAATTATGCTTAAAATATCTGCGCGCACCAAGGCAATAGACTGTTTTGCCAAGGCTGCATGTGCATCTAACTTGACGGGCCACAAAACTGAAAAACGCAAATTCAGTAAAATTGAGAAGCCATAAAATTGAGAGTTTTATATTTATAAAGAGAATAATCGATTTCACGAATTCTTCTCGAAAAATCTCATAGAAATGTATGATAATTCTCATTATAAAGCTCTTGTACTGGTATCGTAGCCCATCAAGTTTCTTATACTTGGATAAGCGTGCAACCTAGAGAAAAAGGTCTATTGCTTTTATTGGGGTTGAATCTATAGGTTTGGTGAAATTCGGTCTTAAAGTTGATATTAAAAGAACGAGCTTGCGCTGTGATCTTAAATCGCGTCCACTTTGCTACATCTAAATAAAATGAAAACAGCTTGTCTCCGCCGCCCGCTCACCAATAAATAACGGTCCAGCTCTGGACTAAGCTCTGTTGTGGTTGTACTACCCTGCGATACAACAGCTAAAGCTTAATAAAAAAATATATTTATATATCAATCAAAGGCTTACCATTGCGGTTTCCCGTTCTGTTTAACTCGGCTCTGGAGGGAAAAAAACCCAGGACGATCAGTAGACGAGTAAACTTATATTATTTTATAGGCGTTCAATATGTTACAGTGTGCCTATATTTTTAGTAAAGGTTACATGGCGTTATTCAAGACTTCAGATAAAAGTATCTTACCGCGTTAGTTGGGTTGGTTTGGTCTTCTCTTCGATTGATGATAACGAAAAATCGCTGTCATCAAAATCCTTCAAACGAGAGAAAGAATCGAAAAAAGAGAGAGAGAGTAATGTAAGGTCACTGGTAGCTGATTATAAATGCCATTACGTAGAAGACAACAACCAACACCCTTTTAACCATAAGGATTCTAATTTTACTTGAGTGAAAAACGTAGGTGCGCAACATTCGAATGGCTTCCTCATTCCATTGCGACGGGGTGCGCGGCTTTTCGTCTTCTCATTGGCTCAAAGGAAAAGCCATTTGAGAGTCACCGTTCTAAAGGTGATTCTTTCCCTCCGGGAATAGGATGAGGATATATGATAGGATACTATGTCATTATTCTTACGTGTTTCCCAGGTAAAGCTACACCCCCAACTGGCTTCTTGCCGGTGTTGTTGTTCCCTAGACTCCTTTCCAATGAACTAGTCAGACCACGAACCTGAATAAAAAAGAAAACATGAGCCATTACAGCTAGCCCTTCACTTAACTCTTTGAAAAAAACGTCACACACGCTCAATCCACTGTTCTCCCATTTCAAAGATCATGTGTCATTCCCATTGAAAATAAAATGAGCTCAGTTCACAAGCATAACTGGTAGACAAAGACATAATAGCCAAGGGAAGGACATGGAGTGGTCTATGGAGTACATACGTTATTGTTTCCTGGACTGCTACTGGGGTAATGTGTACTTATCGGCGCAGGCTGTAAAAATAAATAATAACAATAAAGGAAGGAAGGAAGGAAGGAAGGAAGGAAGGGAGGGAGG
>NW_022258270.1:112263-127690 GCF_009602425.1 Actinia tenebrosa
TGGTGGTGATGATGATGATGATGATGATGATATTAATAATGATAATGTAAGCAGTGCTCAACCCTATGCGTGCAGTTATTTTTACTTACGAGGTCATATCCTTTGTATCTGTGCTTTCGAGACTCGCTTTCATGACTTCAGTAACTTTATTACTAAACAAGAAAAGCCCATCAATGTTAACTGCTTAGGATGATGTTACATGATGTTGCATTAAAAGTTGGCCTCGTATAACGAGGCGCGCAACAACACAAATGGCGACAATGTTGTGAGTTTTGTGGAAGGTCGTTCAAAAACCTGCAACATGTTGCCACAAAAACAAATCGCTCAAAATTGGAAGCGCGCGCCATGGTACAAGAGAATGTTGCGCGAAAAATCATCGTTGCTAATCGTCTCTGGTTGCGCAAGACACACAAGCTCCATGTCTTTAATATATACTTACATCTCTGATTCTGATTCCGATTCACTTTCTTCAGACTCTGAGAAGAAAAACCAAAGCGGAATGATTAACATTCAATTTATGATCTTACAAAGACAAGATGAGGAAATTTTGACAAGGATGGTATGAAAAAACAAATGCCATTCTGATACGAAGACCGTAGGTTACATCCCGGGGTCACATGCTATTAACTATAAGTAATTCACCTTGATCGCCTTCAAAAGAGCTTGATACATTTACACCTGGATCAAAAGAAACAAATCTTGTAACTGATAACAAATGAAGCAATGTATATGTTTCTGCGATCCTTACAACTCCAGAATACATTCGTTATTCTCGTGCTTTGGTTGCTAATGCGTCGGGTATCCATCTAATTTACGACGAACTGAGTTGATGATTCTTTTATCAACATTAACAACATTAACACCACCATTACAAACATCAGCGTCATTGTAATCATTCACCACCATCATCGTCATCGTCACATACATGATCATCACCAACATACCATCATCATTCAACGCTACCACCACCACCATCATCATCATTTTCATCGCCAAACGACGACGATCATTTTTATCATCACTACCATCATTTTTATACCACTGCCATCACCATCACCATCATCAGAAACACAAATAAATTCAACTCCTATGGATCTGCCTATGATGGATCCCGTGACTACAGCGGTGACAAGTAACACTACTACATAATTTTACAAAGAACCAAGACCATACCTTTCGGATTTGACTTCATAGCATAGAATGAAAATCCCTTATATTTCCATCCGGGCAGATCCTTAGACTTGAAAACACAAGACCTAACCACAGGCAGAGTACCAGCATCAAGTACATGAAGCTGAACAGAACCAAGTACTGGGCTCTGAGATGCATAGAACATGTAATCCAAACGATACTCATTACTAGGAGGCTTGGAGTTGCCAGAGATACACTGCCTCCAGTATGGAGAACCACTGGCAGCGTAGACGTATACTGGGGTAGTGAAGGGACCAACAGGTCGTACGTATGCATTGAAGTTGAATTTGTCGACCCACTCGCTGGAGCCTTCAGCTCTTTGACGCCATAATCTGTACTGGCTGCGGTTGGTGTTGGCAGCTACGAAGAGCATCATTGCATCATCTGGGGAGGGAAACGTTACAGATGTAAAATATATAGTATAAAAACTATGCAAAAGTAATAATGATAAATGATCAGTGTATCACTAGTAAGACCCTATAAATTATAAACAATAGTACCAGCAATGGCTTCAACGGTATTAAAAACAATGATCACTACACCAACATTAAAGACAAAAACGCAAAACACCACCCCCAGCAACAACAAAAATATCATTATTATATCATCATTACCACCATCATCATCACCACCACTACCACTACTACCAACACCATTATCATCACCATCACCGAAACCACGACTACCATCATCACCACACATTCATCATCATCATCATCACCACACATTCATGATCGTCATCACCAAGACCACTTCCATCATCATCACCAAAGTACTTGTAATACGAAGCATTATACCTTTATTATTATCAAAATCTGGTGTCTTCGCTCTATCTCTTTCCAGGAGGTCTATCAACAAATATGTAGGTAATAGTTTTCCAGTTAGCTTTCATCAAAATTATTTCTTAATTTCTTTAATATGATGTTTTTACCTTGATCAGAGAAAGTTACTTCTCGTCTTGGAACTGGTGGTGTGGCTACAAGAGAAAGTACATACAGTTACTAAGTATGGATGTGAAAGACAATAAACACTAGCTACCTTCAAACCTTCATATTTTATTGTTACACTGAAACAACCTCTGGGTTGATTAATGTCAGGGCATGGCTAACTCCCAGTTTGAACCCTGAAAAGACCTCTGGCTCGATCAATGTTAGGGCACGGCTAACTCATAGATGGAACCCAGGAACAACCTCTTGGCTAATCAATGTCAGGGCATGGCTAACTCACTTTTTGGCTTTTTGGATCTTGTGGGGAAGAAGGAAACCGGAGAACCTGGAGAAAAACCCCTAAATCAAGAAAGAAACCTAGCAAAACTTCGCTATCTTGTTATGATCAGTCTAGGAATCAAACCTGAGACCCCAGAGGTGAGATTCAAATGCTGCTATACCACCCTTGATTTTCTAACTTGCACTATTCTTGACACAGTTGACATAATACACTTTGACCTAGCTTACAAGCCAACATGACTGTGCTTACCCAGTATTGGTTGCTGTCTGGCAGCTTGTTGATACTGTTCTGCCGCAACCTGTCAACATAGCAAACATGTCAGTATTTTAATTTATATTTGCTCTACCATCATTACCATCACAAAGTTAGTGAGACAGTTGGGAACCACAACAGTGAGTAGCCAATTACTGTGGACCCTCTATCACAGGAAAAAAACTGGATTTCCAAATTTCCATGAATTCCCAATGAATTCCCATCTAATTCCCAGAGAGAACGAAATTGGGAATGTGGCACTGATTCTGAATGTTAGTTTGTTGAGAATTTTGTTTTTCTATTGGGTATTAGAAGGAAATTCCCAACAATAAATCCCAACGTTGGTGTTTGAATTGGGAATTCAAGGAAATTCCCAACAATTCCCAATTTGGGAATCCGTTTTCTTTTCCTGTGATAGCTATATATTGTACTCAATGCACACCCAGACGATTCAGAAATGAGGAAAATGGAAACAAAGATTACTAACAGTTCTTCATTGGTACAAGGAAATAAATAATACAATTATTATAAATGTTTGTTAACCCTTACCTTACTGTCTTCTATTGCTTTATCATGCTCATTAAGTTTCTAATAAATAAATCAAAAAAAGCTTTTTTTTCTGATCTTGTTTTTTTCTCTTTCAACTTACATCAACTCAATCTCATTCAATTTATTTCCCTTTAATAATTTCTTATTTTTCCTTTCAGTTTATTCCAATTGTGTTGCATTTCTATCCCAATCCTCCCATGTATTAAATCAATTACCTTTGTCAACTCTCTAACTTTTTTGTATAATTCATCTTTTTCTGATTGTTCAGTCGTTAGCTTGTCTTCATACTGATTCAGAAGTTCTCGAACCTAACAAAAGTCAAGTAAGAATAATATTAGATAATAGCAATTAAGATGATGATGTCAAATGATAACAATCAGGATGATGATAATAATGATAATGATGATGAGGAGGAGGACGAGGAGGGCGAGGACGAGGAGGACTAGGACAAGGACGAGGAGAAGGCGAGGAGGGGGAGGATGAGGAAGAAGGGGAGGACGAGGAGGAGGACAAGGAGGATATAATGTTGGTGGTGAATAATTGCAACAATGATGATAAAGTGATAAAGATGAGTAGGGGAAGGGTGGTGTGGGTAGTGATAGTAATGGACAAAAATTATGATGACAATGATGATGAGTGTGATGATGATGATGATGATGATGAGATGATGATAAAGAGGAGCCAGAAGATGATTGTGGTGATGCTGAATAATTACAATTATGATGAGGAGGAGTATGATGAACAATCTTTTTCATAGGCCATAATTTATTTCTGGAGTAAACTGCCTCGTACCTGAAGATACTGATGATAAAGATGATGGTAACTAAAAATGATGTGCAATATCTACCTTATTCATTTCATTTTCATGGTCCGTCTGGAGCTTATCTTCTTTTGTTTTCCATTTTTTATTTAATCTTTTCATCTCTTGTTGCATGTCATCCTGTGTTTGTGCTTTGATCAGCTCAAGCTAAAAAATTGAGATCACATATTAAATCCTCACTCTGGCACTTCCAGTAATAGACAGTGTAACAAATCTGTGGCCCTTGTTCTATGATCAAATTGGTAGGAAAGGGAGGGAGGGAGGAAGGGAGGGAGGGAGGAAGGGAGGAAGGGAGGAAGGGAGGAAGGGAGGNAGGAAGGGAGGAAGGGAGGAAGGGAGGAAGGGAGGAAGGGAGGAAGGGAGGAATGTGATGAGAAACCCTCAAAGGATATGAGAGAACCAACAAGCAGCTTACTTACATATGTTGGTAAACCTTATTGACCACAGGGATGGGAGGTGGCACATCTATAGTACATGCCACTACAGGCTAATACTACAATCAAAATGTATGTCTGCCTACCTGTTCCTTCATCATATCTGCAATCTCTCCTTTACTTGGTCCATCAGGTTCATCCTCATCCTATTCAAATATAATTATATTATAATATACACATAGAAATATAAATTAATTTTAACAAAATATATATCCACCTTTATATATAATCCACCTTTATAATATATATCCGCCTTTATAGTGGAAAAACCTCTGGCTACATAAGAAATTTCCAATATTTTCAATTTTTGGGATTTCTGCACACAACTAATTGATCAACTCTAATCACAGCAACTTTTCTCCTTTTTTCTTCCATTTAATGAGTTGCAACATACCACACATTCATGTCAGACAAATTAAAATTACCTTTATAGAACCAATCATTGATGGTCTTGTCGCTGTGATACAAAACAGACAATGATATAATTACACTAGCTGGCTCATCCCTGTGCCACTTTTGAGCTCCTATGCATATGCACCTAGTTACCTGCAAACATTGCAATTGCCGTGAGTGCTTAGCCTAGTTAGGCACAATTGAGCCACTCACCAAGCGATGGGGTTGTTAATATAAGTTTATTGTACATAAGGACAAACGAAAAGAAAATGTGTTTCCTGTTGCATGAGAAAAATAATTGGGGTCGGTAGGTTGGATTTTTTTTACTGATACAACAGTGGAAATGAACTTACTGGGAATCCTGTGGTGCATTTGAGAATGAAAAAAATATTAGGGTCGGCAAAAATCTACAAGAAAATTAGGGTCAGTCATGCAACAGGAAACACACTTATTTTTTTTGTTTGGCCTAAGTACTTTTTACCAATCCACAGCCATTTCAATAGTCATAACACCCAGACAGCAAACCAAAATTTTAGCAATTTCAATATTTTCAATTCTTACTATTAGGGATTATTTTTATTTGTGGAAACCCAAAATGGTGGGTTATGAAATTGGGGAAATATAATAATATGTCCATTAATTATTGCAACACTCCAGTTTCGAGTTCTATTTTGCTTGGCGTTAGTCTTGGTTGGGTGTTTAAATATTCAGCTATTCAACCAAAACCCATGACATTCCTTACTATATGATGGACCTTAATAAAGCAAAGAACACATTTGTACACAATCAAGGCTAAGACTGAGCAAAGGCGAACTTGAAATGGGTCGAGTACTGCTTGAATAATAGCATAATACAAACTAAGTATGTAACTATTATAAGGTACATCTTTTAATCAAGTAAAATACATACTCATTTTATTCTCCAGATCTGAAATAGCCTAGATAAGAAGCAAGAAGAAAATTATAATTAAAAATAGAAGGTTACAATGGTTTAGTTTCTGCTATGCAGGACCATTAATTGTGACCAAAAATATACCTGATTAAAAGATTCCTTTTCTGCTTGACTTTGCATCTGCAGCTCTTGCATTTGCTGTAAAAGCGTGTTTTTTAAATTGTCCATTTCTCTCTGAAAAATAAATGAGTAAGTAAATAGATGAATGGAAGAAGGAAGAAAGGAATGAAAGATGAACAAGTGAGTGATTGAATGAATGGATCAGAGCCTGAGCTGCAAAAGTGTTTCATAAATTGTCTGTTTCGAATGAATGAACAAACAATCAAACGAACGAATGAACGAACGAACGAATGAGAGCTGCAAAGGTGTTTTTAATTGCCCATTTCCCCCTGAAAATGAATGAATAAACAATGAATGGACAAGTTAGTTGAGTGAATGAATATGTGAGTGAGTTAATTAAAAAAAAAAAAAGGAATATGTCTGTGATGCCGGGGAACTTTTAAAAGTGAAATAAGAAAAATATTGCTATGTATCCATACCCTATGTCTTTCTTCTTCCATTCTTTTCCAGTTTTCATAATTCTCTTCCATTTCTCTGAACTTTGATTGGTCACTTGATGATTGGTCTTTTTCCTATCGAAATTTAAGATTGGAAAAAAAGTGTGATTATCATAAGACTTAGCCAGTGGAATAAATGTAAATGGGAGGAATGAAATGGAAGGTAAAGAAATAATAGGAAGGAGGGAATGAATGAATGAATAAAGGAAGTTATAAACAAAGAGAGGGAGAAGGGGGAAAATTTAAATGCATAAATATGAACTCCTGTGCACAGCAGATTTTCAATATGTACAGTAGCTCAATTTGGAGTACAAAGCAAAGTTCCCCTTTTGGAAAATGAGAATTATCAATTTGCATTCCAAATTGAGCTGCATTTGGAAATATCAACACATGACAATTAAAACTACAAGAAACTAGTAAATATAGTGAATACTTATCATGAGCCCTGAATATCTGAAAATTCTGATTATCTCAAAGACTCTTAAGACTCCAGTGTAAGGTGGCACTATTAAATTTGACCCTGAGTAAGTATCTTAAAGTCTTATTATTTCCAACCTTTTGCCTGACCCCCAAACCACCCAATCATCAAATATTACATGCATGGCAAATAAACAACAATGATTACCCTTGCAGAACCCATCTCCCTTGCAGCTCTTTCATTCATCAGATCTCTCTCAGTAGCATAAAGCCTATCCTTTATCTGTTTCATTTCTTCAACTAAAGCTAACTTGTCCTGGTCTACTTCTCCATTGGCAAGTTTTGAAGACACTGTGATATTGACAGGCTTAACGGATGTAATATATCCATTCATATGTGCACCATCATCATTATGACGGCGAGCAAGGTGTGCTGAGAGATACTCTTGGCTTACGAAGGCTTTTGCACAGTAAGGACACTGCAACATAGAAATATTATAAATTATTTACATTAGTTAAAAGCAAAAGAGGAAGCAAAATTGAGGAGGGAAGGAGGGAGGGAGTTAGGGAGGGAGGGAGGGAGGGAGGGAGAAAACAAGGAAGGCACTGGAGAAGTGCACTTGCACCTTCTCCATTAAGATGCTATTGAGATAAATTCGATATTATTTGGATGTGACTGGAATGGATTGGTTTTGACTGAAATGGATTGCAAGTGACTGGGCCTCTGTCAGTGACTGGATCTTGAATCACAAAAAAAAAGTTTTGAATTTTTACCTTTTGAAAGGCCATGGATAACCTGAATGTATAGCAAAAACATTCCCCAATTTCTAAAACTTGTTTTCCTCTTTTAAATGCCCGAATTTTAAGTGTTTTTTAATTTTGGAAAATCGGAACCGTACATAGATGGAATGGACTGGACTTCGGTTGACTGGATCGTACAGAACATATACGTTTTTTTATGCTGAATTTGCAGCTTTTATCCTATGATTTTCATTTTATTATAAATAACTAATGATTCTATTCCAAAATTTTGCAAACAAATGCAAATTATTATTTTTCTTTTTTTTGGATCGTGGCACTGGTTGAAGTCCTGTGAAGCCGGTCAGCAGCAAAGGTTTTTCAAAGGACTGTATACATAATGTTTCTATAGGTGACTGTGGATCGTAACAGTTTTTTACAAATAATTTTCCTCCATTAAGATGCTATTAAGATAAATAAATTGGAAGTTATCTGGATATGACTGGAATGGATTTGTTGTGACTGAAATGAACTGGAACTGACTGGCTTGATCAGGCTTGATGCCTGGACTCTAAATCATGTGAGAAGAGTTTTTTTGATTCAAGGATTTTTCTCTGGATTCTCCAGTTTTTCTGATTAAAATTCAATCTGTGAGTTAGTTGTGCCCTGACTTCAATCAGCTGAGACAGGTAAGTTGTTTCAGGGATTTGATCAGTGATTTGGCCATACCTTGACTTTTATCGGTCAAGAGGTATGCTGTTTCAGGGTATCAATAAAATTTGAAGGACGATAGGCAGAGGGAGGTAGTGATATAGAGAGGAAAAGGAAGATAAAATAGCTTCATTTTCAATTAGTCTAATCTTGGAGAACATACAGTACCACCACATAAAGTGTGACTCACAAAAGATGTTTACATTCAAACTAAAAATCTCCTTTATTCCAAAAACGAAGGACTAGCATCCGAAACGTCAGTGTGTATAATTTACCTTTTTATCATTAAAAATCTACTAGTATGATTATCCTCCTTACCTTATGTATTCCACTAGCACCTGCCCTCATCATCATCTGATATTCTGCTATCCATTTCTTTAATTTTTTTATTTCTTTTTTCAGTTTATTTTGAGCTTCTGCCTTCTGTTCTAACTCTTTTCTTACTTCTTCAGCACTCTGGTTCAACCACAAATAAAGATGATAAATAAGTTCTTTATTATTAACAAATCTTAAATCTCTTGACTAGCACAACAGTACAGTAATATATTAGAATTTATTGATACTTTCTTCTAAGGGCATATTTAAAAGATAAATCTGTATTCAGTGGACGTCTTTATTAATAGGAGACAACATGCAACGGTCCCAAAGGTGATCTACTTAATCAAAGGACCATTGTCAGTATTACTTATATATGTATACACTTATTTCAATAAAGTTAGTCGCCTGAAAAGCTACAAAGCTGAGACCAACAAGGATTATGGGTAGATACATTTTACATGTTTTAACCACTTGATAACTGTTGATGGACTTGAGATCTTCTACCAGTTACGAGTTCACCTCCTCTGAGCATCCTCAACTGCTGCAGTTTGTGTCAAAAGCTTTACTTGTTGAATATGAAATATTTCCCATGATTCTCAGCAATCACAGCTTTCTTTTTTGGTGACTAACTTTATTGAAATAAGTGTATAAGATTTCTCTAGATAAGATTACAGTCATGATACCTGCATTGTTTCTTGTACCTTTTTGACCTCAGTCTCTAGATTACTTGATAAATATTCTTGGGAATGCTGCCCAAACCAAAAATATTATTAGTTTAATATTATTTCTTTCAAGAATGAAAAGTTAATCATATGGTTTGTAATAGTTGATACCATCTTCACTTATGGTTTTACCAGCCTAATACATTATAGCAGCCATGTAAGAGTCTCAGAATAATTTTTCCTGGTTTTGTATGAGTAGCGCTTAACTATAGCCAGTGAATACCCATTCAAAACTGTTACTAGTATTACGATGTCAATATTGCACTCACCAATAAATACTCTATGATTAACTGGGCCAGATTGAATAACTTGATGAAGTTGGGATCAAAATTAACAGCCTGCATACCCTATAAATTCAAAATAATTAATCAAACAACTAGATAGAATGGTCAGTAAAAGATTTTTGGATTCAATAGGCAATGAAAGTTTTTGATATATATGAAAAGTCTAATGGAAAATAAAATAAAAATGCAGGACTCAAATTTGATAGTAGTCAACTGGTCAATTGAAGTGATTTTTTTGTTTTGCCTAGTGAAAGTTGTTAAATATATCAATAGCCATGTTTTCCACTAACTTTTTCTATCCAAAACGTTATATTTCCTTTATCTATAATATTACTATCATGGGTTGAAATATAGCATATCAGTGTACTGGTTATAAAGTTATCAGGAAAAAATCACTGAAAATGTGACTAAGTGTCTTTAGTATTATGTCATGTACTTTGGACAGCCAATCTCAATGAATCAAGAAAAAGCTACTGAGACAGTTATTGGGTATAACATTAGAATATCAATCAGATCAAGTAATAATTGATCAATCCTCCAATCTGCTGTTGACACTCTAATCAAAAGGTATTATTAATAGCAATACTAATAATTAATTTGCTGCAATATATATCTTACCAACTCAGCTTCAATGTTACAATAAGTAACATTCAAGATATTATCCTGTAGCGTTTTGACATCCATTTCACGAGTCAGACGATCAAGATCTACAGCCGCTAAAATAAAAATAGATTTCATCAATAAAAAGTAGTAATCGTAGATTGAGACAAGAAAATAATACTTATGACATTAAATGCTGTGTTAGTCTTAATGGTAATGAACCCTTCTCAAAATTATTTTGGATGCGAGGCTAACATGAAAATACAAAAGATACCACACTTTTTATCGATGTAATTCGTGACATTTCTTTCGTATTTCCATGTTAGCCTCACATCCAAGATTATTTTGAGAAGGATCCATTGTTATACCCTATTATTCACAAATCAAATTTCACAGTATCACAAGTAAAAATCTACCTAATTTTCTCCAGTCAACTTGCTCAGTTCTTTTTCCAAAAGTGAAGTTCATGATTTCTGTAAACGAGCCATAAAATATGTTATACTTTGTGTAAAATGTTATTGGTCAGTTCACTAAAGTAGACCATCTCCCAATCAGTACAAATGCAAATGAATCATAGACTCTCCAACTGTCTGTATTATAGCCAAAATTAAAATTAATAGTAGAGCTATTAAAGGATGGTTTTGGCAGAACTAATTCGGGGTTAGGATTATTTGTGCTATCAGTAGGTCTGCATGTTAAATTTTTACCAATTTAATATTATTAACGATCAAATTATAAGAAATTAAATTCCTCTTGGAGACATTTTTGATATTTCAGACAGAAGTTTTGGTTATTTACTCTTCAAAATTATGACACTTCTATGAGCCCACCTGCTAGACTTTGTTCACATAGCCAAAACTCACAGGGGAAGATAGGGTTTAGGATATAGCTGAAATATGACTTTCCCATGGCATACATATATTTAGATTTCTGCTATGTACACTACTGTGCAAATTACCATGACCAACTTCATTGTTTTTACTATTTGTCAATGAAAACTTTATGCCTCATATAAGATTGTTTAGTTTTGATCTGTCTGTTTCTTTTCAATAGCAAAATACCCAATAAAGGAATAGCCGAATAAATTGTTAGATCTGTTTCATAGTCATGTTTTAAAGGGCTTCATTGGGTATTGATTGTTGTTGATATTCAAAAGAATTAAAAAGCTTAACATTCATTTATTTACTTTTTGAAGTGAAAAACATAATTGTCTCACTACCAATTAATTTATATATAAGCTTATTATAATCAAGACGAAAACAATCAAACACCCCTTTCAAAATTATCTCGAGTGCAAGCCTTAAGGAAATACAAAAGAAATATGAACAAATTCCATTGAGAAAGTGGAATTTATTTTGACTTTACCTGCTAAAGTTGTGTAAGAGGTAATTCAAAAAGGGGTATACATCTACACGACCTTGGTTACAATTTATTGAAATTTGTTAATATTGATATATAATCATCAACCAAAAAATGTCACACATAAATGGCCATGACCACATACGATGTCAAATATCAGAACAAATTCTAACAAAATGGACCAAAGGCTACAGACTAAAGGACAACTGAAGTGTGAATTATTCATTATTGCGAATAAATTGACCTTGAAATAGGGAGACATCAAAATGCAATAAATAAAAATATTGAAGTTTTAATATTCTAAGCGTCATCATTATCAGTCATAATAATTTATATACATGATCGTAATTTTAACACTCTTTCTCTTGTAGGATTCTTTACTGTTATTCGTTATTTTGTGTTAAAACAAAGACAATAAAATATCACAAAAAGATCGGTAAAATTATAAAACTTGTCTCATCTAGCAACACAAATGGAATGATAAAATTTATGGCATCGATTGAAAATATGTTCATTAGGATAACGAGGCAAATAAAGATTCCTTCCTAAAGCTTATTGCAATTTAAATAGGGAGATTCTTTTTTTTTCACAAAACTTTAAACAGTTTGACTTTTCGAGAATTTGACGCCTTATTATTATCACGAAACAAGCGATGCTCGTGAATGAAGACTAAAATTATATTTAAGCAAAAGAAAAAGCTTTGGGAACAAAAGTTTTAAGATTTAGGAATAAAAATATGTATAATTTCATGGTTGAGCAAGGTCAAAGACAATAATTTTAAGTTTTAAGTTTCATACTTTGCTAGGAAACGAAGACTGCGAAGTCAACCCTAGGATTTATCACGTCTATCATCAAACGTATAAAAAAACTCACCTATTATTCGTCTTTTCTCAATGAATCCACGTCTCAAAGGCAACTCCAATTGTATAAATCTTTACCATTTAAGAGGACTTTAAAGTAATGAAGCCTTACTAGACAGGAACGAAAATAAAGGTCGTCGAAAGTTTGCAAAGTCGTCAAGAATCATATTCAAATTTGCGCGCTGTTTAAACTTCAATTTTTACCTCAGAATATAATCTTTCTTTTCTTGAAACCCTCCAGTTCGATGCTCGCTTGGTTTTTCTACATATCGGGTATCAGAAATGTGAAAACCATATCGCTAAGGTAACTAAAAATACCTTGAAATATTTAACATTATTAGCAAAACAAAAACAAGATATTAGTAGAAGAGGAACGCTAACAGTCTAAGGCTCTGTACAGTCCCAGGCTCTAATCCCGCTCCACGAACAAATCCCGAAAGTAGCCCCGAAGCTCTCGAACTATAATGAAAGGCAAAATCAACAAGTAACAGGAACAGTTGAACTTAAATCAAGAATTAAAAACCTCTTAGGGAAAAAGTGGGGAATTTTCCGTCCTTGATAACTATTTTTTTTAGATTTGAAATGTTCACATTTAACAAGCTATTTTTTTATATTTATATACCATAAATGAAATATTCGTATTGTAGCAGCTTTTTAAAATTTCAAGTAAAGACTCTCTTCGGTAGCGAGTAGTGTAGAAATCTTCAAGGAATTTTCAAGCAAAATTGATATATATATATATACAGTATAGCTATACAGTATAAATATATATGCATTTTTGAAATTCCCTGGGGCTAGCTAGACCCAGGCTCCCAGCTGTCTTTTTCCCGCGGTTTTCCCTCATCTAGTTTGTGTTCAAAATGGCGGAGAAGTGGTCAACTTTGATTGCAGAATTTATTAACGTCACCGGCGTTAATAGGGATAGAGCAAAGTCATTATTAGATGCGACTAATGGCAATCTTGAAATGGCCATTGAGATGCATTTTGACTCATGTACTACGGAGAATCAAGCCTCGTCATCTCTAGTCCAAGATGGAGCCATTGAAAGCAGTGCTTCTAGTTCAAGATCCGACCTGCACCCGAAGTAAGTGTTTTTGATCCTCCATCAGATGTTACTGTCGGGCTTTTTATTCGCGATTTAAATCATAATTTATTTTTTTATCTTTTTGTTATATTTCCTAATGTTCTATAAGAGATTCAATCTCTGTTTACGTACATTTCATTTCATTATATTGTGAAATTCATGAATATAAAAAAATGGTAGATTACGAGAAAGGCATTCATTGATTTCATCATAGACACACTGTGATCATCTATGAAATGAAACAACATAACCAACTACCACCCCCACAGTAATTTCTACATCACTTAGTTCATTAATATTTATGATGTATTGCATGTTATATAAAATGCATTAATTAATGTCTATTAATTTTTTTAAATTAGCAGCATGGAAGATAATGTGCGTGCCCCAATTCCACAGACGAGAGGCATCTTGGTGGAAGAACCTTACTCTTGTAAGTCATAATATTTATCTCATTCACAAGTTAATATAAAGCTTATTTAGTATCATTGCCCAGGTGATTATAGAAAATCGATAATCACCTACAGGTGAATATAGGATTGCATGCACTTGTTTGTTGATGTGCGCCACTTTCAAATATGAAATAGATTTAGATTTTAGAGATTAACCAATGTTGCCTATATACAATGGATACTGTATATATTTATATGTTTTGTGGGTGCGGAGTTTTTGTGGGTGCTGGGTTTTCGTGTCTCAGTGTATATATGTATATATTATACTTAATTTTGCCCTTTCTTATATTTATAATTTTAGATTCTTACCCGCAGATTTTAATATAGATTTTGTTTAGATCTTAATAGATATTATACTGCTGATCACCAGTTTATACCAGCTGTTCTTATGTCCAGCTGATTGATTTATTCATTTCCACTATAGCATTTAGTAATCGGAAAAGAACATCAAGATCTGTGTTTGATGCCTTCAGAGACTTCCAGGCAGAAGCAAGTAAGTCAATCTTGATTAGGCCGATTATCCTGATTAGCAGGTTTTCTATGAACTATGTTAAAATCTGGGTAGCCTGTGCTATATCATTTGCCAGAAACTGGGATCTTTATTTAGACCATGGCACTCAAATTTCATATAATGAACCAACCTCTAGGCTGGCCAAAGTCAGGGCACGGCTAACTTACAGTTCAAATTGGTCTTTAGCTTATTAAGTTTTGTGGAGAGAGGAAAAACAGAGACCTAACAAACATACTCACATATGATGCCAAGAGTTTAGGATTCAAACCTGAGACCCCAGAGGTGAGATATCGGTCAACTACCGCTGTGCCACCCTTGATTGCCTTTGCATTTACTCGCTAAGCAAAGTATTTTAAATGAAATTGGTTGACTGTGGGAATTTTCTCGTAGGACAACAAGAATTAGAGGCTGCTGGAGAAGCAGGTGCTTCAAAGAGAAAAACGCTAGAAGATTTATTCAGACCTCCCATAGACTTACTTCACAAGGGAACTTTTGAAACTGTAAATACTTTGAAGGCTATAATCAACTTTAATATTATGAATTATAATGCTATGGTTACTTGTTCTTTTCCTATCAAGCCATTCTTTTTGCTATCCCTTTCTTTTCATTTCCCATTTTTCTGATTGCTGTTTACTAGTCTGCTATATTTTCAAATCAAAGCCCCCTGTTATCCTCGTAAGGCATTCTTTCTCCCATTCATTTTCATTTCAGTTTCCATTTTTTCACTTTTTTCTTGAACTATCTTCAGGCTAAAACAAGTGGACAACAGCAGTCTAAATGGTTATTAGTTAATGTACAAGACGTCAAAGAATTTCGATGTCAGCAGCTGAACAGAGATGTATGGAGTAATGAACAAGTTCGAAAGATGATCAGAGAACACTTTGTCCTTTGGCAGGTAACAAAAGAATATAAATATATAAAAAGGTTTGACCTCCTAAAAAAATGTTTTTAAAGATTGTTAAAAATTTTTATGGATGACCCTCCCCTCTGAATCCCAA
>NW_022258270.1:127696-178308 GCF_009602425.1 Actinia tenebrosa
AAAAATGTACCTTCCCTAACAGTATTTTTTTTGTTGGTAAAAAGTATATAGAAAACCACTATAATTTACTGAACAGTATTTCCCCTGCTAATACAATTATATATTTCCTCATACACTTCTGTATGTTTTAGGTTTACAAAGATACTGATGAAGGAGAACGTTTTATTCAGTTTTACCATGTATCAAGCTTTCCTTATCTAGCAGTAGTGGACCCTAGAACAGGTAGGTCTTGTAAACCAAATGATAATAATTACCTCAGAAATTATTTCTAGATTGGGATTGTTTCCTTGTTCTTTGACATAACTTGTAAGCTTTTGGTCTTTTTCATCCAGGTGAGAAGCTCATGAACTGGGGATTTATGGATGCTTCAGCATTTTGTGAAAATGGTACGGAACAATATTTATTCAATCATTTCAAGCCTTATATTTTATTTGATTTTTATGATATGGGATTTTCATCTACAGCAACAGAATTCATTTTCAACCACTCTGGTCTAAAAGAAGAAACTCCTCCAGCTAAACGAAAGAAAAGGGTTAGTATTAAAACTTAATTATAGGTGTATAGACGTTATTTTTTCTGCTGTCAAATGTAACTGTTTTACTGTCATTAAAGTCCTTTCGTTTCGTCATTTTATTTATCATTTTAGGAGTCAATTGTTGATGCATCTGAAGATTCCCAACTTGAAGCAGCCATAGCCGCTTCTCTTCGCTACTCAACCTCAACTGTTAATGATAATGGCAGTCGTGATGGTGATGGCAATGATGGTGATGATGATGACGATGATGATCTTAGATTTTCTGATTCAGAAGATGATGAAGAAACATGGAAACCTCAAAAAATATCAAAAGGAAAAACTACAATTAACACTTTAATGAATAATAAAAATCCAAAGGACAGTACAGCTAGCACTTCATCTAGTAATGCTTCAAAAGACAATGTAGAAAATGAGAAAAATAGTCACACTTCTTCAAGCTTGGGGGGAGTTGTTACATGTAAGTCAGACACTGGAAATACAAATGAGGCAGAGGAAGCCAGCACAGGAGTATCTTCGACATCATCATCTACTGTTAGCTCTACCATATCGTCTAGTTATAACATGGAATGCTATAATAAGTGGAAAAAGGAAACTGGTAGGTATTGTCCTATCTTGATGCAAAATTTCCGTGATATGGCCCTTTGTCGTTTCTTGTGCACATTTCAGACCATGTTATGCCACTCTTGGGAAGGGAGTTGATTCTTTCATATGTAAATGTTTATACATGTTTGTCAAAAGAGAACAGTTCTCAAGGGAAAGTCATGTGTTTGGAAATGGGCAATTTGCATAACAAGTTAAAAAGTTCTATTACAATAGACTTATAATGTTATAAGTTAAGTTAAAAGTAAAATCTGACTCAGTGGTAGTAAAAAATGTGATCCTAAAGTTGTTGTTGGTAAGGTGTCTTTAGACTGACAGGGGGATGTTGCAAGGTTTCGTTTTAAAATATGGCATAAGTTGGTGTTAAAACATGAAGGTAGACCATCATGGTAACAGTCAAGGAGCTAGAGTGAAGGCATTTAACCCGTGAAGTAAAAAATACTAGTCAACGTTTAATAGTCAAATAGACACAAAAGAAAACAATGGAATTAAGGTCTATTAAAGTATATTAATCAAATATCTATTTCACAGGTTTAATGACTTCACTCTATAGTAGAATGTTGGTACTGTGTTGGATGCTGGTTGGTTATAGTAGAGTGTTAGTAATGTGTTGGATGCTGGTTGGATAATGGTATGCTTTTGTCCAACACCCTAAAATTGTCGGCTTTAATTTTAGGCTTATATCATACTCTGATCAGCTAATAATGCTCTTTAACTGAATAGAATCAAATGTATGTTTCTAAATGGTGTTAATTGCTTATTTTTGTCTTAAAGATGAAATGTGTAAAATAATGCTACGCTTTCCAAATGGGGGAAGAAAACAAGTCTCCCTCAGTGCAGAAGCACCACTTCTGGTGAGTAATATTATAAACCCTGAAACATCCTCTTGGCTGATCTAAGTCAGGGCATGGCTAGCTCACAGATTGAACCCTGAAACAACCTCTGGGCTGATCTAAGTCAGGGCATGGCTAACTCACAGATAAAACCCTGAAACAACCTCTGGACTGATCTATGTCAGGGCACAGTTAAATATAATACAGCTCACGGGAATGTTAACATTTCATGTGTGCAAGTCACATGTAGTACACTCCCAATCGTGTAGTGCCTAAGTAAGTACACCATACTACATGTGACAAACATGCTTATAATTTCCTCATTAACTAGTGCATTTTTTCGTATTCACAAGGATAAATAAATCAAATCAAGTAAAATAATTTTACAGAGAAAACAAAGTTTGAAATAAAAAGAGTGTGGGGTTAGTTTCACGAACATGAACTGATAACGGCAAATACGTTTACTAAGTTTATGGTAAAATAATATGGCTTTTCTGAATATGACACTTGTCAAAAACTTTCAAAACTTTTACTTTTGCCTACATATATTTAAAAAAAGTTCTTGTCAGCGAATTATTATGGCAGTAAAATTGTCGCTTCATGGCTATCATGTGATGCCAAGTCCAGGAATTGGACCTGACACCTAAGCCAGACACTACAGATTTATCCTCATTTCTTTTCGTTTTCCTTCAGGCTCTGGTACAGTTCGTCCAGTCAGAGGGTTACCCAAATGAAAAGTTTGAAATGCTTACGAATTTTCCCAGAAAAAAGTTATCATACCTGGACTTCACAGTAACATTGAAGGAGGCTGGTTTATACCCTCATGAGACTGTATTTGTCCAGGAACGATGACCATTGGAAACATGTCCTACCGTTCTTTAAATCCCATGCAATAACCATCCTTGCACATGAAGATACCCAGTATACAGCTATTTCAGAAAAGGTTGGTGAAGGTTCTGTTGCATGTTGTATACCAAGCCCCAAATGCCACTATAGGCGATAAGAATAAAATCAGCGAAAGGTCACGATAATGTTAGCCTGCGCTGTGTCTGGAATTTTCTGTCGTAAAGTTTACGAGTAAATGTTCGGAGGCACGCAGGCTACAGTAATGTGAACTTTTGGAATTTTCCCAATCTTTGTATATGCATTTGTTCGACATTATTTACATCATTAATTCACATTACATTTATGGATTGGTATGCAATGTGCAACAAAACTTTCACCAACCTCTGTTGAAATAGTTGTAAACAGACCATCGCCACTCAAGGTTCTTTTATTTGCACTGTACTAATGCTGGGAAAACTGTTATGTTTTCCTCCGATCTTTAAATCTTTAGTTTCTACTGTTACACACATTTGAAAGCCAAAGTTGGCAAACATGACAAGATGGGGTTGCTGTAGAAAAATATTTTCTTGTACAAACCAGGTCATGCTGTATCCACAAATTATATTGAGAACGAATGCTCACTGATAACATTCCTGACAAGTTTTTCATTAGCATTAGTCCATTTTCTGTTGGTGTATGATAAACCACAACTGACAAAGTATATTATAATCATGTGTTATTATGTAATACCTATTCAGAAACAAAAACATGTACATTGTAAAATTAAAGCTATATTTTAGAAATGAACTGTTGTTATTGTCTCCTCAAAAAATATCAGTTAACTCACACCGAAACCCTCACACCATACTAAAAGGTGTCAGTGGTAGGAGGTGGTAGGTGTCGGCGGAAGTAGTTGTTAAAAGAAAAAAATGCAGAAATTGGATCAGGGACCCTAGAGATATGTTTTCATTTGGGGAAAACTATTCTAATTCAGGGGATAAGCAACTTGGAAGTATTGCGGGAGGTAAATTCCTCAAGGAGCAACTCCACTAAGGTGGCTGCACAAGTATTTCCATATAACAAGCATTTCCAATTTCAAATAAATATGGTAAGGGTTATAACTCAATAAGTCATACATTATCGTTTGTACCATTATATACAGTTAAGTTAGGCATGCAGTGGCAGTCTAGTAACACTATAGGACTAGTACATCCTCTCCCACAACTCCTCTCTCTGCAGGTTCATCTGCTTGTGACTCTCCACCCTGTTTCTTGATGAGACAATTTCTTTTACATTCTAGTAGTTTGGTCAGGTCCTTTGAACAAACAAACAAAACAAGTCAATCAATACATCATTTTATTTAAGGAGGGTGCAACTGTTACAGTTTTCACTGACAAAACTGTGGCTCTCCATAAGTGAGGTCCATGAAAGGAATACTGGTGAACTTCATGCTATTGTTGAATTTTGAAGGCCAATAAAGTTGTTAAAAAATAAAATAATAAAAAAACTCCAATTGGAATTCAGTGCATAAAAAGGCACTCTGGAAATGCAACTGACAGTTATATCCCATTTATTACATTTTATCAACCTCTTTTTTACTGAGAAAAAAGTATGTTGCTTGGCTTCTACTGGGGCCATATAAATAAACAAGTTTCAAGTCAATTTCAATTTTTATAGTGCCCCTTTAAAGCATTGTAAAATAACTGTTTACACTAAAAAGAAACATACTGTCCACATCTTCATCTGTTTCATGTTTGGGCCTTGACTCTCACGCACTGCTTTCTGTTTTTCACGAAGACTCTAAAAATGAAATTTTTAAGTAGAATTAAAAAGTCGACAACAAAAAAAAAAAAAGAAAATGAAATGCGGAATTAGACTTCTGATCTGGAAGAAACAAGCGAAGGTATTTTTTCCACTGACCTTTCCAAGGTTTTCTTGTTCTTGTATTTTCCTTGTGTACTGTTCCCTGTAAATACAGACATTGAGTGACTGTTTAGTACAATAAAGCTAGCTTTTGTTTACAAACAGCATTGTGATGCTAATTCGCCAACCATTATCATTAATAGTTCTTACTAAATTGCTTTGTTTTATTAGTGAATCGATTTCTGGTTGTCAAAGTAATAACAATAGCTTGCATTACAGCAACTAGCGCTATTGTCGGAGTGGAAACCCACTATGAGTACCTACCTCCAAGCCTTCTTTCTTTCTGCAGGATCCTGTGCTGTGTAGGCTTTCATTTCATCCTCAATACGTTTTTGTTGGATCTCAAGTACCTACGACCAAACACATTAATTGATTGACTGACTAATTCATTTATTAATTCACTCTTTCATTCATTCATTCATTCATTCAATTAGTTATTAATTGAATTCTTTTATTTACTTTTATTCACTCATTTACTTATTCTTTCATTTACTTTAATTCACTCATTTAGTAATTCATTTATTTTTCATTGATTGACCACAGCATTTTTGTCAACATCTTAGGACATAAAGAGTGAGCAGAATAATACAGTACCTTCATCATACAGTTCAGATAGTGATAGCGACTCTCTTCATTTGAGATTTCTTCACGAAGTCCTCTTACTTCCTGTAGGATAAGCAAGTCAAACCAGTTAACCAACCGGCTGCACCACAGCAGCCCTGATACAATAGGTCAAACAATCAACCTCAAAAAAAAATCAATCTTACTTGTTCTAGTTTGGAGAGGTTGCTGTCCAACCCTATTGCAAGGTTTTCATATTGTGCTTTCTTCTCTTCATAATCTTCAGTAATTTCCTGTCAAGAGTATCACCAAAAAAAACACTATCAGCATTATGTAGCAGGGCCGTAACCAGAACTTTTACAGGGAGGGTGCACATCGAATAAAATCGGACCATTGATCGGTTTTTAGTACCAACTCAGTGGCGTAGCTAGGGATCTTGCAGGGAGGTGCACAGCCAATGATTTGCAGAACCAAAAAAAAAAAGGAGATAGATGAGCGGACCTTAAGCTTTTATGGGGGGTGGTGCACGTGCACCCTGTGCTCCCCTCTGGTTACAGCCCTGTGTAGATGCATCTCCCAATAGTGTAATGATTATATTCATAATTATTAGACATCTGGGCCTGGTCATAGGAAGGATGGATAGTGCTAGATCCAAGGATAAATCCTTATCCAGTAGATAAGTTGATGCTGTTATCCGATAAATTTATCAACTACTACTGGATAAGTTTTATCTGACAGATAGCACTATCCACTCTTCCTACAACCAGGTCCTGGTGGCTCCAAGGTGGTCTAGCATACTTGACATTTTTGCCTCATGGGGCGGAGTTCCTTGATAATAGGTGCCAATGCATTCTTTTTTTCAGCAATGGTAGCATTCATGGTAACAACCTGCAGAATTAATTGAAGACAACATGAAAAACAAAAAGACAAAATGCTATGTACATCTTTTCTTGAGCTGCATGTACACTCTTTTGACCTTCACTTTCTCTTTCAGTTAATTTTCCCATTCCCATTTCCTCCCCTCTTTCCCTTTCCCTTCTCCTTTCCACTACCCTTTGTTTTCCCTTTTTCCCTTCCATTAATAATTTTTCTTTTTGTTTCCTTTTCTCTTTCCCTTTCACTTCCTCTTTCCTCTCTATTTTTATCTTTCTTTCTGTTTTATTACCAAAATGTAAACTGTCTGATAAATTCCATAACTCTCTATCGTGAATTCCAATAAATGCAAATAAAATCCTGTGACTTACCAATTCTGAAATGTCCTCAAGAGTCTTTCCCTTCTGCTCATCAAGATCACTCTTCACAGTTGATACTTTTTCCAGTTCTTCTTGTGTGTCGTGATATCCAGACACACCTTGCTTACTTTCTAAGTTAGACTAGTATATTGAGACAAAAGAAGTCAAAATCAATTATGCAAGAATGCAAGAAAAGAAAACTATGAAAAATTGGTTATGTAATGTGAAATCCCAGTTATGAGCCTTCATTATAAGCCCACTAGTCTGCTAATGTTTATACTATTGATGACACATAAAAGACTGAGAATGAATCTTTTTCCTTCCAGTTATAAAGGCCCCCCTCGCCCAGTTATATATGAGCCCATCAAAACACCCTGCCACTTTTGAATGATTATAATCCCAAGGTTATAAACTGAGATCATATAGTATGATCCTGATATAAAGCATTAATTTACTCACCAAATGTGCTGAAAGGTTTTCATACTTTGAGTTAAGGATCTCTTTAGATCTGGAAAGAACACCATACTCTGCCCGGAGCTCTGCAAGCTGAAAGAAGTGGAGGGTATTTTATAACCACTGATCCAAATAAAGATGACACTGTGTCGAATCACCATGGTAACATTAAGATCAGTGCCAAGATACCCTTTACAGAAAGTACCTTACCTCTTGTCTTTTTTTCTTGTACACTGTACTTTTGCCTCTCAATTTGTTAACATACCTCTTGAACTGAAAAATAAAAGCGTTTTAAAGTAGATTATAAAATACATCCAAAAATAAATTGAATGTAAATGCAAACAACTGAAATTATGGGAAAGCAAATGGGAAATTGTAACTCACCTCATCTCCCTTTAAAACCTCAGCACCCTCACTATCCTTCAGTAGGTCCTTCTTCTTCTGTAGCTCATTTTCCAGACCTGCAGTCTAATTTGTATTATTTAATGAATTAGTAATTCAAATATCAAGCTTGTGATTTCAAATTGACAGACCTTATTTGCTTGGGGATAGGATTTTCCCATTTTAATTGTATTGGGAATTATAATCTGTTTTGAGTTGAACACCGTGAAAAACAACAACAACAATGACAAATAAACAAAACATTTTGGTAAAGCCAAAATTGTCATGGCTAGGGAGATACTACCAGAAGAAACAAAAGCACTTGCCATTAAAAATTTACAGCCACAATAAAGTGGTCCTCATCGATCCCCCATCAGCTATCATCAATCCGACGTCAATCATCAATGATTTATGATTATTCATTGATTTAAAAGTCCTGCATGCCAAACATACCTCATCCATTGCCTCTTTGAGTCTTTCTGCTGCAGCTTCTTTCTTGCGTGAAATAATTGAAGCCTTCAATCAATGAAATCATAAAGATTAGTAACAGTATTTAGTAGTTATTACAACTCAAACAGAGGGGTGTAAGAAATACATGGCATTCATGAAATAAAATTTACATGGCCCCCAAGCTAAGCATTTAGTTATATATTTTAAACTTCTTACCTGTTGTCGGAAAAGTGACAGCTTATCATCAATTGGATCATTCCTCACCATGCATTTCTCAATCAAGGAGTTAATTTCCGTGGATATGGTTTTGATCTAGAGAAAACATGCTGCTGTTAGTGAAAAGTAATGCCACATCTAGAAAACACAGAATTATTGTTTCAGCAATGAATTATCCATCATACCACCCCCCCTCCTCCCCTGATTTGGAGGGGGACTCCTATAAGGTCCAGGGAGTAATATGCTCTGAGCAGGTTACATACTTTCTAGTACTTTGTTTAGTGGGCTTCCTAGTGCCACATGTAAAAGTCAGAATCTTACCTTATCCCTCCGCCCCCCCCCCAAAAAAGGGGGACAAAATAGATATCTAAAAAATAATACATTATTGGTCTAGTAGTCATAGTCAAATACCTTTTTGTTCAGTTCATCCAAGTCTGACTGTCCCATGGCTGGTTCATTAGCCACCTTCTGTAAATCCCTAGCATATTTCTGTTTTGCTTCAATCTCCTAAAGGTTAACATGCATTACATGAATATGAGATTGTAACAAAGAATGTGTAAGTGCGATGTTTATGAGTGAAAGTCTTTTTAATTGTCCTACCTTTGGTAATTTATCTTGGCATAGATACATGTTAACCTTGTTTTCTTCATCTAGTCTCCTGATTAAATCTAAAATACAAAAACAAAACTTAGAGATAAATAGAACTTTCCCAAATTTGCTTGAGTGACATCAAGGAACAATATTGGCTGCAACTTGAGATTGAACATATTAAAATATTGTAAAGCACGAGATTTAATATTATGCATACCTGCTCCTGTTGTACCCATTCCCTGGGCTCGAACATCTTTCAGCTGGTGTGACATTCTTTGGTACCTCTGGTCTGCATGTAGGAGCTAGAATGATATTTTACGTTAATTTAGTACTTGGTTCACGTTCCCCTTCAAATTACATCGATACCCTGAAGGACTTTTGGGCTCATCAAAGTAAGGGCACAACAAATTTGCAGTACAGTAGAATCAGACTTTACATGTAGCTTGTTAGGACTTGTAAGGATTTTTTATAGCTTTTTAGAGGATTGGTTCAAAATAAGTCTTACAGAGGGGAGGGGGGTTGACTCTTAATGTTTGGGAGACACACCACAACTCACCTGGTTTTTCTGTTCCAGTTTCTGCTGCGCCAATGCCTGTTCTTGTTCCCTTTCCACTCTGAGGTTCCTTGCAGCAATCAACATTTGCTCATGCTTTGTCACTGATTCAACCTAAGTGATGTCAAAAGCAATACATTCTGCATTATTATACAGGTTAATATATCACCAGGAAATTCAAAATTGAAAGTTATCATTTTTACCTTCTTTTGCATTCTGCCAATACGTTTTTCCAACTGCCCATGTTCTTCTTCCATGTGTGTTATGTCCTGTAAAAAATGTAAAGCTTTCCTTGGTGTCTTGTAAGAAGTTATATAAAATAAATGTTACAAATCTCGTGTTCTTAATAGTTGGGAGACTGCTTTATGAAAGCACACATAATGCACATAATTAGTTATAGTTATAGCAATTTGCATTTTACATTGTGCTTTTCCCAACATGTGTTCTGTTCCCTGCATGCTTTATGACTGTAGTATATTCATGTGCACACAATTTGCTATTTCTTCAATAATATAATTGCTACCATAATACAATGCTAATGTTTCCATTATTACAAGTGGCTTGAAAACTGTAGCTCCCCTGCAGCATCAACTCTCCTAACACCACTACATGTATACTCATGCCTTACTAATTTATTACACTATGAAACCCTGGTTAATAGCAACACCAAAGGGACAAGCCAAAGTGGCCAGCCATATTAGCTGTGTCTCCATTTAAGCGGGTTACTTTAATAGCAAATATATGCATGGGTGTTTGATAGGGACCAGCTGTATAAGGCTGTTCATAATAACCGGGTAGCCATATATAATTATGTTACCTTTTTGATCTCTGATGTTGACATCCCAGAAGAGCGCAGTTGTTCAGCTTCCTTGTGACATTCTTTGAACTCTTCAATCATCTGCCCATACTTTGAAGTAAAGAACAAAACTAACAATCAAAAGGTTTGACATATGCAAAACAGATACAAGTCATATTATAATAATTATAATTATAATCTTTAAGTTAAGTTTGATCTCATACTACTTTCTTGACTTAAACACAGCTGATCAAGTCGGCCATATAGTACCACTACGTTTAATAATCTATAAACCCACTGTCAACTAACCAGCTAACTAATATCACTTTTATGGAGTGGGGAATACCAGAATAGTCCCCTTCACAGTTCCCTGCACCATCTTGAAAGGTAGCCATGCCTTTGCATCGAAGCGAGACGAACGATGAGCTTGCTATATGATAGGGACCTGTGAATAATTGTCCAAGGTGTTTAAAAAAAGGTCTATCATTGCAAGCTTACCGTTTGTCTCGCTTCAATGCAAAGGCACGGCTACCTTTTAAGATGGTGCAGGGAACTGCGAAGGGGACTATTGCAGAGAAGAAATCATGGCTAAGGAATTAAACAAGCCAATTCACATAATAGAGCAATTGGGATTGATTTATCTATCCCTCATAGAAAGCACAATCACACTACAGCAATACTTACAGATTCATTGACCTCATAGAGTTCTTGATCTGTCAGCAGGTCTCCAGGTATTTCCATACGAACAAGAAACCTGGCTAGGTATGCCCTTTTCTGTAGGTCTGGGAGATGTTCAAACAGCCATTGCAAGATTGGGTATATAACTTGTTTTTCGCCTGCTACCAGTCCTTGTCGGAAAGGAGCCCTTCAGCAAAAAAAGGAATAAATATGAATATGACTAAGAAAGTGGAAGTGGAGGTATGAGAAAGTGGAAGTGGAATAATGAGAAATAAAGGAGAACACTATTCAGCAAATCAGAAGGCTGCGATTTTATTCGGACTATCACAGTGACATAAAACATAAACATATACTGCGATGAATATATTTCTAATTAAACAGCTCAACTGAAAGCAATATGTACTAATGGGTGGTGCTTCACACAGAGAAAAACAACAGCTTCTCAATGGCCAGACATAATGTGATGACTGGTCATAATGGACAGATGAACATTTGACCACTCAATGAACTATATGGTCAACAGGACTGGCCTAAGATGTGTTTGGCTGCATTACTGCCAGTTTTGACCAGCGATCGTCCATTGCCCACCCATTATTTTAAGCCCTGTATTGCAGTGATAATAAGCCCACCATGACAAAAAGATCTTCATTACATTAATCTAGTACAAGGACTGACGTCACGTGAGGTACTCTATGGACCCATTTAATAGATCCCATAATGCCTTATGTTCCACTTTTGACGTCAAATTTATTCTATGATATTGATATTGGGTGTTTAATGTATTGAAAAAAATCAATTTAATGTCAAGCACAGAAAATAGAGCAATGTGGAATTCATTAAGAGGGCCTACATAAGTATCACAGACTTACAAACTTCCAGCTTCAGTCTTTGGCTTGAATTTTAAAACTCTCAAGAAGTTAAACATTCTTATAGCCATTGCTTCTGGATCTTCCTCTCGTATGTCAATTTTGTTCTAAAAACATTTAACAGCATCATAAGATATTGAAGAAAAAAATCAAGGAAAACTGTTGAAAAATAATGAAATGTCACACCACCCACGTACCACTGGGTTGATTTCAGCAAAAACATCATTAAGTACTTGAAGAAGTTGCAACGGCCGAAGAGAATCAAAACTGAAAAGCAAAGGATATGGTAAAAAATGAGAAATATCGTAAAATGTTGTTGCGACTAACGAGGGATTTGGGTGCCTGTGGAATTTTAAACCACAGGCAGCCCAGGCCTTTGACTCCATCAAAAATAGAGAGAGAGACTTTTAAGTTAAAAAGGGAGTTCAAAATGTTAAAAAGAGATCAAAATGTAAGATTAAAATGGTCATAGATTTACAGAGAGAGAAAAATAATTACTTTCTTTTGCAAATATTTTCTATGGTACTTCATGAAATTATCATATTGAACCTCCCCTAAAAAATAATCTCAACTGTTTAGAAAATTGCTTCAACTTCTACATAGTTTTAAAACAAGAAAAATTCAATGAATAAATTAATGCAAAGACTTTTATTACAGTGTAAGAAATATCTTATTTGTCAAAAAATATAAGTTCCCCTCCATTGTCATAGCAACAACACCAGCTTACACTACAATATAACATTAACCAAAAAGCCTAATGTACCACCTCAAACTGCTAAAAATACTTCTAAAATATCTGTTATACAGTTATTTACTATCAACTCACCTTATGAGGTTGTAGTTCTTCTTGAACGGTTCTTTATTCAACTCATCTATGATGTATTTCATTCGTTCACTCATGATGGCGGCAAACAAGGGGACCTTCGCTTCTCTTCGCTTTTCGTTATTTTTCCTCGCTTAACTCCTCGTCAAAATTACCCCGAATCAATCTAAACTCAAAAATTTCACCACTCTTACATTATGAAAAAAAATTATGCAGAGAAAGGACAATAATTTTAGAGGATAAAATTATATTTTGAAGTTTCTAGCTTCGCTCCATGACGACTATATAAACAGGGGCACAGACAGACTGTATATTTTTGTACCGCAAAGTACTATATATCACAACACGTGAAGCATCCTCGTTTATTACCGCTGACCTATGATCAAAGGTTCCATCACAAAAATTTCTTGGTTGGTTTGTCAAGAAATCTTCTGAAAATAAATCCAATCATTAAGAAAATATGTCAGGAGGTAAGAAATCAAAGATTTTTATATATATTTTTTCAATTCTGTTTAGTAATCAAGGTTATCAAAACATTTTTCCGATTTTTAAATCTCTCTTAAAATGATTTGATGATGTTGTTGTTTTCTAGCTTTCAGTTTTTACTTTACTTATTCTTAAAAAATTCTCAGACCCAGAGGAAGAATCAGATGAAGCTTATGAGGTCATAGAAACGCCAGGGACTGCTAATCACGATCTTTTCTCAGACATTATTTCGATGGATTTGTCCAATAGGACGCCATTGCAACAAATTGGCATTGGTGGAGTCTCAGGATGGTAAATAGAAATCCTATTTACCAATTGTATGGGTCGATAAAAATAAAGATTTTAGATAGGTTGTATATTGACAGGGAGGGTCGAGTGGGGGAGGGTTTGGATAAAAAGGATGGGAAATTAAAATATGCATCAACTTTTGACAATTCTCTGTTAACTTGAAAACATTCTGGGCCCGGTTGTACGAAGCCTGGACAGCGCTATCCGACGGATAAATCTTATCCAGTGAATAAATTTATTGGAAAACAGTATCGACTTATCCACTGGATAAGGATTTATCAGCCGGATATGCCCTGATGTTTATTAACAAAAGTCACGAAATTCAAATCAGAAAGAGGCAACGAAGCCAATAGAGAGTTACACATACAATACCTGATGCTCTGCAACAGCTTTGCGACATAGCATGGAAAGTTTTCTTATCAAAATAATGACACTCTTGCCATGTCTTTATAGCCAGCCCCTTATTGACTGTTTGTCTCATCACACTGTACCCTTATGAGTTGGTGATATGTTGTTGTTGTTGCTTAATTTTAGGTGTTTGGGCTACCTGTGTAAAAGGGTTGGAAAGCTGACCCTCTCAGCAATTGGTGGAGGTCTTCTTATAATACAGGTATTATGTATAATAGGAACACATTCGCTGGACAAAAAACATATCAGTACTTTAACTAACAGTTGCCTGGCAAGATACTCGGATAAGAGCTGGGAGGTAGGGTAGGGAACCTATGAACCTAGCTCTTCCATGAGGTCCACTCCACAGAAACCACAAACAGGCACCAGTTTTGGTGCCCTCCCTCCACCCCTACCCCCACCATTCACACCCACTCTCCAACCCACCCACCCTTATTCCACCTACCACCCATCCACACCCCACTTCCAATTTGGCCAGACTTTACTTTTCTTTAGCTGATGAGTCCTATCTATTTATGTTCAGATTGCTAATCGTACTGGCTACATAAAAATAAATTGGAGTAAAGTAGAAAGAGATGTCAATGAAGTTAGCAAAGGAGTAGAGAAAGAAGTTTATAAGATTGCAAAAGGGAAAAATGATGACAATAAAGTTGTTGAATGGACCAAACGGGTAAGAGTTATTGGTGCTAACATTAAACAATCCTGTTTGTAGATTTGAAAGAAGGGTTCATTGCATTTGTTTACAATGCATGGCAACTAATGCCTAAAAATAGTTTCCAGAGGGTTTCTTTTTCTTTCCATACATTTTTCGAGCACCATAAAATGTAAGAAGCACGCTCCATGGTTCCTTCAAAACAACCCCTCCCGAGCCCCCAAACCCCATCGTTCGTTTGCTGCCTTACATGCCTGCAAGCATAATGGGAAGTAATTAAGTAATTAAGCCCAAATAAAGAAAGAAAACCTTAGGGACCAAGGTTTGAAGCTAGCAATATGGAGAACAGGTTCAGTATTTGATGAGAAAGATAAAATATTTTTGCTTTATTTTTCAGGGTATTTCTTACGCACAAAGAAACATGGCAGCAGCTGGAGGATTTGCAGCAGGATTTCTACTTGGAGTTGCTTTATAGAGATACAATTTACTGCTACTTATGGTGGTGTCAAGCGTATTTTGTAATATTATGTAAATTACCTGTTTGTGCATTTATGACACAAAGAATAGTCTGGTCTGGTTGTCAGATATAGGCTTACAAGACAGCAAGCTAAAATATTAGATATTTGGTCCCCTTACTCAAAGTTTTCAATGAAATAGTTACTTTGACTGACAGGACCCAAAAAGCTGAATATCCTGAGTTTTCTAGTGATATTGTTATGAAAATAGTGTAAAATTATCAACATTAGCTCGTGTTCTTTAAGAAACACTTTAACGCACATACTTTGGATAGGCTTTTACAAGTAGAACAATGAAAGTTACCTTTGAAGTTAACTCCAATTGGTACACACCATCACAGATTACATCTTGAAGATTTTTCCTCATGCATTATCAACACTAAAAACATTTTCCAACTTCAGCTAAAAGTGATGTGTCAATTAGATATGTCTAAAAACAAAACAAATGTAATTAATGCATGTATAAAACGAAATCTTAGAGTAAAGTCTGATTTTCAACATGAATTGCTTCATCCATGAAGGCTGGTTTAAAGGTCAGTTAGACCATGGAGTGGAAGTTGACTTGGTGACTGTAGTCCAAATGCTTCACAAATATCAACTAAATTTTCAAGTCTTTAGTCTTTACTAGCTTACAATATTTTCCAATTTCAGCCATGCTACCACTCCCCCACCATTTTTATTTTGCTCAGCAAATCTTGTCAGTGGTGGCCCCTCTCCATCAGTATCCCATCCTTCTCCATCAGTACCCCATCTAAAGGTCTAAAACTAAATCTACCTAGATTAGATGAATGTCTTAATAACTATGCAAAGTCACTATGTATCTCAGTCTGACAACCATGCATAGAATAGCATTCATAGCTGCAATGACTCCCATATTACGAGTCAGAAAATCAGGGGCGGATCCAGGATTTTGTTCAGGGAGGGGTGCTGCGCACAATGTTAACCCAGGGAGGGGTGCAACCCTTAGAATCAAAGGCAAAAAACAAAATTGGTTATCTTCGAAGTAGGAGCACAAAGTCTAACCAGGGAGGGGTGTGCACCCCTCCCCTGGATCCGCCCCTGGAAAATAGAATCCTTGAATAAATAAACCAAGGGTACTCACCCATGCATCCTCATAGTTCTTTCTGGCCACACCTTTCAGGCCTTCTCATTTTAACTCTGCAAATAATCAGTCATCCTACCTTAGCTGGATAGATCAGAATTTTCATACCAAATGTTGGACAGTCTGCAGTGATGTACGTTTGACCTAAATCGGCGTTAACCATAACGATAAACAATCATCATCGGAAGTGCCTTTTTTTCCAGAAGTACATTGATTTTGCATGTACAAAACACATGTATAGTAATCATTCAATACAAAATTGAGCGTTTTTGAATTCTCACTATATTGACGCTTGGCGCGCATGTTCATCAGTTTCACCGCGTTACCTTTTTCCAATTTTTCCCCCTTCTATTTTCTCATCCTTTGATCAATGTTAAGAAAATTTATGTATAGTTTACAAAATATTAAAATATAGCAACAACAGTTTAAAGTGATTAGCTTTTATTTAATATGTTGTGAAAAGCTTTACAATAAAAGCGCTTTTAATAAAGAAAAATTATATATATATTTGCATAATATACGGCTATGTTTTCGTCACAAAAACGAAGCTGAACAGTGAACATTTTTTCATCTTTTTTCTTGAAAAATGTTCACTATACAACAATAATCCCCATTTAACCAACTAAAGCTAGTGATTACATATGAGTTAAACTATGTAGAATATCCGTAAAACTAACCCCTACTGAATGTTAACTAATATATACTACAAAATTTTTTCTGAACCCTTTTTAAAAACGGCACAAAAGCAGAACTTATTAAACAGGATTTCCAAAATTCTTGAAAAAAATTAAAAAGATTTGTTAGTCTATGTAGACGAAAGTGATATAATCTAAACTCCGATTAGCTGGTTGAACAACCAATTAGAAAAGCTCTGAACTGTGATTGGCTGGTTAGACAACTAATGAGTGTCATAATGTTCTGAATTCTGATTGGCTGACATAACAGATATCAAGTTTCTGTAATTCGAAAAATTCTTCAATCAAAATATAGCAAATGATTTAAAAACTCCTTTATGACAAGCGTATTCCAGGTAAAAATTGATTTTGTTTAAAAAAAGAGTTCTAAAAATCACGCCTCAAAACATATCAAAAGGCAGTGAAAAATCTCAAATGCGTGAAAAAGTTTACGTTGACAGATTTTCTCGTTACAAAAACAGCGTGTCAAATAAAGCATGCAAGTCCTTAAACTAGAAAATTGATATGAAAAACATTATTAGCATTTATAAGTAAAAGTTAGCAAAAAAAGTTTAAAATTATAACACAAAAGACTGTTTTAACTCAAATATCTAAGATTACTATACAAATATGAATTAAGACTATGATCAGAAGCTCATGAACTTCTGCTATGATATATACAAGTTTTAAGAAATGTTATCAAAAAGCTATGGCTAACTTATTATAGCACGGTGAAACAAGCTGCCATGTTGGAGGCTACAAGATCAATAAGTTTACATTAGAAACACCATGGCCAAGTGAATTAAAATATCGCTGTTTGTGCATATTCCTCCAACAAGGTTGCCTTCTTTCTGAGATATTTAAGTTCATGTTGGTATGCGCAGAAGATTTTAAAAGGTTTTTAAAAGGATTTTAAAGCCTTTGGTAAGTCTAAGAGATTACATTAACAGCTATAAATGTATACATAATTCAAAAAATGTACAAACTATGCATCATTTTTAAAAATGCCTTTTTCTCAGAATAAAAATGTTGGTCAAAACATGTTGTAAAAGTCAAGTACACAGTCGATATGCTAAACTTTTCCTGACGTATTTAACCCCTTAACACAATCTTACGTATAAATTTTTGTGCAATAACTTTAAAGAAACTTATTTAGTGCAAAGCAATTCGTTGATACAAAAAAACCATAGCCGAAACGGCGGGAAACGATCACTTGACCTGTTGTCCGATATCGTTCGCGGTCCCTTTAGGTTCCTAAATTGATGTGACGTAACAGCCCCCTTTAGTTTTTATGATCTATAATAATATTACATGACTTATTTACACAAAGCCAATACTCTGGCCTTCATCTACCATTTCGAAATCAGATCTTTCAATAATGCGAGGACCACTATTTTTAGCTAGACTTGAACATATCGCAGAGCATTCTCTCGATAGGCACATTATCCAGGGTGCCCCTGAAAAACAGGTCCTCTATCATCTTTGGTCCAACAGCTCTTAGAGAGGGGAGCATCAGAAGTAATTTGCCAAAGCGGACCTGCTGATCGGGATAGTGCGAGCGACAATATTCTCCCAACATCGACTGAGCTTGGTCTTGTAATCGTTCAACTAGGTGTGGAGCTCGAAGCCCTCGTAAATCTGTAGGAACATAACACAAAATTACATCAGACCTGAATAGGATAATTGATAATGTGTGTTGGGATACTTCAAGGCTCCATCTAGGTGCCATGGGTATTGTTTTTGTTAAAACAAATCCACATCAGACCTGAATAGGATAATGGGTGGCATGTTGGGATACCTCAAGGCTCCATCTAGGTGCCATGGGTATTGTACATCAGACCTGAATAGGATAATGGATGGTGTGTTGGGATACCTCAAGGCTACCTGGAATGACTTGTGTTTCATATTCTTATTCTTGTCAAGAGTATGGACCTTAGTGTTGAGACTGATTCGATGCCCTTTGTATTCAACGAAACCATTTCCATTTCGGAATGACCTATCGCCTATCGCCTTTGGCGATGACAACGTTTTTTGAATTAGGTGTATACAACAAAATTGCAGAAATAACAAAATTAGATTTTCGAATGGTTCATGAATTCACGAGCCAATTAGATATCAGATTTTTACAAGAAACCGGATCAAGGTCTCTTGGTTTATAAAAACTGTTGGTTTCAAGTGAGCAGCAAAACCCTAAAGATCTTCACCAGTTACACGTGGTCTGTTTTATCCTCTCAACACAACACATGACGTCGTTACCACACAGCACTGGTTAGCAACAGAGCGCAGAAGATTAAAGAAATTATAATCTTTTGGATATTTAACTTTATTAACTCGTAGCTTATAAAACTGAATTTATTTTTCAAGTAGGCCGATCTAATTTCTCTCTCTCTTTTTTTTTTTTTTTTTTTTTTTTTTTNNNTTTTTTTTTTTTTTTTTTTTTTTTTTGTTGTTGTTGTTGTTGAGGATTTACAGTTTTCGAGTCTTGCGTTCGTAAGCTAAGAGATCAAATGTTTAGTTTGTTTCTTGAAGAAACACAAATTTGTGATTCAATCTTAAAGGATCGTAGTTGAATTGTTTTTACTTTTGGTGTTTCAATCTTTTCTCTTCGTAGTGTCTGACTCCTCCCAGTGAGGTTCAAAACATGTTATTCAATGGCCATACTAGGAAAATCAGTTTCATTAGCAATAGCGAATAAATGTGGATCCAAATGCTTTTATCTATTCACAGAAGCGTTCACAAAAGATTCCATTGAGTCCCTTTAATGTTCGCTGCTCTTTTCACAGCCATTCATCCGAACACCACCAGTTAAGACTTATTACCCTAAGTCTGATCAACTGCACAAACAAAACTACGGCTTATTCAGAACATCCACGAGGCGTAATGGGACAATGGTACGGGTCACTCATTCTTGTAGTGCTCAAGCAGGTACCTTTGTTATGGGACCATGCTTTGCTGGTGCACAAAAAGCAGCTCAAAAGACCAAAAGCTAAAGACTTTTGCAGGTCGAAGTTTTCACAAAGCCGCCTACACATCAACTGTACAGGTAGTCACTTTAAGTAATGAGACACCTCAGAGACGTCGCCCTGAGAGACGTTTCCTTGATAGATTGGTACCTGATGATACTAGTTATTGCAAGACTAATGAAAAGCTTATTAATTTTTAATTATAAGAGAAACGTGTTTAATTGAACTAAAGTCGTTAAAAAATCTCCCAAAATTTTTGGAAAAATAAAACAAAGACGTGACGAATTGTTTTTGAAAGTGGAATACGATGCTTAGTAGTGTGCGTCTAGCTTGATAAGTGAACTGATAGCGAGTCAGTATTCTACTACTGACTAGATTATTGACTATACGATACAATTGTTGTTCGATCTTCTGGTTTTGGTTGGACGCTGAACCCGATATATCGATGAGAAAACTTGCCACCTCCAGTTTCCTTAAGTCCAAGGTCTTATCCAAAAACTTATAAATACGTTTTGAACTTATAAATACGTCTTGAACACTTGTTCAACGCTTTTAATCACCTGTAATATGACTTATTTGCTCTGCGCCGATGGTTTTTCGCTTTTTTTTTTAATGGTCAGGCCTGGTCAGGTTGTCAGACCCTCTAAACTAAAATCATTCCTTCCTTAGAAAGTTGACTTCTATTTACAGAGCTAACAAACTCCAAACATACATTAGTTTAAATCATTACTGCATTAATATACAAGATCACTAGTTTTTAGTTTCATTTGTCCAATTTTGATCGAACGTTTTTTGTTTTCCGTTTCGAGAGTCCCGCGGGTCTGAACGTGTTAGGGGTCAGGTTGGACTGTTGACACGAGCCCACAGACCAACAGGACGTGACACTGTTTATGAACGGTGTGAGAACGTTTGTGAAGACACAACAGCCGGAGATCGGTCGAGAAAGGTCAAAGTTCATTAGAAATGAGAAATACACTTGTATTTTTCGAGTCATTACCGCATTTTTTCAGGAGGGGAGTGCTAAGAGGGAGGAAGATCTGCATGATCTGTAACATTATTTTACTGCATAATAATTCTTAAATATATATTTCTTACCTGGTTTGAATAAAACGATGGCTTTCAGGCAAGCATATTCCGTAGAATCAATCTGCAATCTCTTGAATCGCGTCACAATGTTCTGAAGAAGTCGAATGTCGGACATTCCTGCTACGATTTTATCGGTCGGTGCTCTATCGACCTGCAGGCCGGCTGCAGACAGGAGAGGACCCATATCTAACGGCAGAGAGAATTGGGCTGAGCTTAAGACGAACAGCTCGCTCCAGCCTTCCTCTAACAGGATAGCTTGATCACGGAAGGGAAGATCAAGAAATGTAGGAATGTTTCTAGCCCACGTGACGGACATGTATAATAACTGCACAGCTGATTCGTAGATGTTTTCTGGCCTTCCTTGCGGCATGACTGGAATCTCGTAGTTCATCTGTGTTGCAGAGCTCCTAGGAGAGCTGCTCTGTTGCGTAGGAGTCGAGCGTTGGACTTCAGATGTACGATTCTTGTCTCCCTGTTCTTTGGAATCAAGAAGACTCGCGATAGACAAGAAACTGTGTTTTTTTGACGAGTCAGGCGATATGTTATTATTCTGTCCATGGTACTGAGAGGGGGACCCTGGGGGTGAATACGAGTTCGTATCAGACCGCGAAGGACTTCGGGTCGATTCAGTCGCTTCGGGCTCTCGTTCAGTTTTCGTTTGTGGACTTGCGGGACTTGTCATAGTTTGTGCGGGATGCGGGTTTCGCACGGGATCACAGAACGTATGGCTGACTATAGTTGTACTTGTGGTTGCACGTGGTAAAACTTGAGCAGAGCGAGGGGCCCTCTCGTGTTGTACAGCTGGAATAAAACCAATTAACCGTGTAAATGTGTGAGGAAGATTGCATATAATAAAGGGCTTTTGATAGAAAGTGCTCATTTCACCCGCGTTATGACTTAACCCTTATAAAATTCACAGCTATAGGTCCGCGATGGGGTTGACGAAATGGTGCCAAACCAATTGACATCATTTGCGCAATGTTTTCCAAGAGGTCTTTACAGTTTTTGGCTCCCAAACAGAGTAATTCATTAAACTTTTATGAACTTGCGATCTTAAAAAATCAAACTCGTAAAATAATTTCAAAATATTTCAGCCACCGTCCTTCCAGTAACCACCGTATTAAACTGATTTTGGGGCAAGTTTCGCAACTGTTTTAGTTAAAGCTGTTTTCAGTTTTCGCAGCTAGACGCGCAAAATTCCCCCACGTATGCTCTGTTCAGTGGACTGACTGACTAACTCACTCACTCAAATACAACGTATTCCTTCTCTTTGATGTCTAAGTTGTTAGCTAAGAAATGCATTCATTACAATCATGTAAGTGGCAGGCACCCTAACAATTCTTCAGTACATGTGGTGGATTAAAAACTAAGAATCGAATTTTTCTGGCGACAGATCAAATTAAAAGCGGCGAAAATGGAATTGCGACCAAAGCGCAGCGAAGAACGCTATCAATAATCAAGAGGACGTTAGTCATTCAGTACTCCAAGAGGTCTTGGCTTCATTTCAAGTTGATTTAAATAAAGTTCATCTTTTATTCTTGGGTGTTGGACTAAAATGAAAAATAAATTCACTATCGGTTTTCAGAAAACACAATTTCAATAAAAATCTTCTTTAACTTACTTTAGTATAAGTCGAAAAGTATTCCTAATATATAAGACTAAAACGCCCTAACATTTCCTTTTCAAAATTGAAGTATCTGGTACTTTATCGTTTTTGTCTTTCCTTTGAAAAACTAACTTAAATGCTTGAGCTCAAATCGTCAACTTAGGAAACTGAATCTCTCTAATGTTAAAAGTTTAAATCATAAAATCAAATTATCCTAAAGGTTTGCAGGCGATGGTTCGAAGGTTATTTGATTACAAACTTCAATTCAAAGTTGTTCAATTCTTTCGTATTTATTCTTAGTCGAGAAAGCTTTCTTCATTTTTTTCTCTCTCGAAGTTCATAGCATTATATACCATTGCTTGTGGTTGTCGTTTTTTCTTCTGTATTTTGAAATAAAAGAAGCTCATTAGCCGGTTTGTCCTTGCTCCATTTTCTACCTGTTTAGAGGTTTTTCACTTTCAATCTTTAGCCAATTGTGAATCAATAACTTCTGTTACCAAGGTTATAGATTTTGCCACCCGTAAAACAATTTACGTCCAAAAATACTCGAGCTAACTGAAAAAACGAATAAAAGTCAAGGCTGAACAAAGATTACATCGACAACCAAAAATAATCTCCAAAAATAATCAGATTTAGACCCCAATAAACAGCATTTTACATTAGACTTGTGAGAATTTGAAAAATTTGAAATTTCAATGTTATCTTCCAGGGGAGTCTAATTGCGGTTTTTTTTGTATTTGTGTTTTCTTAACTTCATTTGCATTCCACCTGTGTCTGCTCGCCACTGACTGGAGACAAGGACATTTTAAGAATAAGACCCTTTAATTCTCTTGTTATTCGTACCTCCGCAGTTATGACATAATTAAAGCCAGTGCTCATAACTACATTAGTTGTCTAGCTAACTTTTTCAACCGTTCCCAAACCCTGAAAAAAAGTTTGAATTTTTTACCGCAATTTTTATAAATGTAGTGCTTCAATATATTTTTCGATTCGCCAGAAAAAAATTTGGCTTACAGAAGCAAATTTCTCACAGCAAAAGTTTTCCAAAAAATTTTGTTAATTTGGTCTGTTTGGATCAAACACGATTTGAATGAATTTTATCAATATTTGATATTTGGAAACATTACGAAAACCACTCAAAATTCTTCCAAAATGAAATTCAAGCGTTTGGCCGTCACCTTAAAACCTCTAGTTCACCTCACAAAGTGTAATAATATATATAAAAAGGCTCCAGTAATTTTCCTTGGTAGTTTATTGTGCTAAGAAAAGAAGATTGTGCCAAGCTACATGCCCTGCCTCAGTTCAATACCGACTCATCAATAATGAATCAAGCACGTTTGGTGTGGCTCAATAAAGAAGATGCTAAAACAGCAGATGTGATCACATTTTTTGTTCTTTCCCTTTGAAAAGATCCCTTAATTATCACTTTACAGGAATTAGAGTGCTCGGTGACGCAAACACTTCAGAAAAATAAGTCAAGAAACAAGTTTACCTCTAGTTACGTTTGCGAATTAGAAATGCGTTTCCAGCCTTTGCTGTCATTACTAATAAACCTTGCTTGATCGGAGAAAGATTCGCTAGCATATATTTTCCTAGAAAACTTTGATATTCGTCTCAGTAAAGAACCCATGTTTTATATCTTTTGGTTCAAGTAGTCTTCGTGTTACTTTTTTAACTGGAAATCAGGATTGAAAGTTAGCAAAAAATATCGAGACAATATACTAACATTTCGTGGATAAAAATTGCGGCAATTAAGTAACGAACTTATATAATCCCAAAATTTCACGATGGAAAAAATTTATTTTAAAATATCCGCGCAAATTTTTTGTTCGAAGGTCTAAAGAGAAATATGATACAAGAGAAAGAGGGAGGGAAATTTATTTTAAAAATAAGATCTTCTTAGACTGATTCAGGTGTCGCAAGGCTGCACGCTTGAGTTGTCCAAATGGTAAACTTTCTCTGCACCGCCTCACCCTAGATTTTGCACGCATCAGAGGACTTACGAGTTTGCCAGGAAAATTTCCTAAAACTACAAGTGAAATGAGGTAAAATTCTCAGATTTCGTCGCTCCTTACTTACCGTCTCGGTTCATCTTGACGTTAAAGCACTTCTGAAGTCGACAAGCTTGGCACTGATTTCGCCTTGCAACATCAACAACACAGTTTCCTTGCTCTTTGCACTGATACGTTAGGCTTCTTCTTATACTCCTCTTGAAGAAACCCCGACATCCATCGCATGTAAAGACACCGTAATGCTTCCCCGACGATCTGTCTCCACAAACTTTACAAGGAATGAGTGGCTTGCGGTCTGTTGGGGAAGGACGAAGAACAACGATGTCTTAAGATGACTTTTCATTTCTTTTCAAGGAACTCGTTAACCAATAAAACGCGAAGAAATTATCTTAATACGATCTAAATTCAAATTATTGGGTAACTCTTTTCAAAGTAATGATCCATTGGTATTTTCCTAATGATGTCCAATGGAAAAACTAAGCTTTTGTGACTTTTTGGCAACAGCGATTAGCGCAAAAATCACGGCCAAGCTTTCTGCTCGTAAAGGTCGTAAACACATTCATCAAAGAACAGGAGACCAAACGAACATCGATCGCAAAACCCGTGATATGCCTTGAAAACCATTTGAGTTGAGAGAAAATGCTTTTCAACGTCATTGTAATGGTTTTTGTAAGGTTTTTAATTGTGCCAGGGTTATTGTCATTGCATTGCACAATTGAGGCGTCATCTTTTTTCTTCGCGTCAAGAAAACGCCTAATTTTTGTCAGTTATGATGAGAATCTCGTTTTCTTGAGTTTTTAAAACTTTAAAGCATTTTTCTTTATAAAGTAAATCAACAGATGATGTTTGTGTTCTTTTTGGTGCAAAAATGCAGGTTTTTTGAGCTCACGTGCATTCGATACAAAAGCATTTCAATTAAGCCAAATGTTTTTTGACTCACCGACCACCACTGATTGTTCAGGCTGCATTGCCAAACTCCCTTCCATAGCAAAAAAACGAGCAATAATTTCTTTTCCTTGGTCTCTTTATCCTGCAAACTATTTCTTGTACCTTGCCTGCTTTTTCGACTACTGTTTTTCCCCGGCCGTCAGGTCTAGTGGCATTAACCCGTCATATCAATCTAATTAAGCTTACGCTGGGTGTACCAAGCTGATGTCCTGAATCCAGCAGGTAGACAGGTAACCACGAACAATCATTGGCTGGTTTATTTTTGAAGGTGACATTGTTGTTGTGTGATTGGCTTAACCATGATCTTCATAGCAGTGAAATGCTTGCCCAATATATCAGTTCTTGAGACTTAGTGATTAGACCGAAGCCATTTGTTAAGTCCATTCTAAAACATCGAAAACTCTACAGCATAACTCCTTCAGGTTATAAAAGAATTTATAATTTAAAAAAACAAACAGTTTGGTAATCTTATTTTCGATGACTGAATATTTAAATCTAGTATGTCAGAACAAGGCGTATGCCTTGACTAAAAACCTAAAAATATACTGACAACATCTTAACTTTCTGAGCTGAAGACCAAAAGTCTAGAAGGCAAAAGATTCACTACCTTTAAATCTTAGATTTTCATTTGCCTGAGTTTTATTGAAAATAATTTATAAACTTGAAAATTATTTTCCTTTTTTGTACAGATAAACTGTAAGCCTCGAAAAAAAATTCGAGCAAATTTAAAAAGCTTGAAGTCCATTCGTAATGATTGGATAAACTGGCATGCTTTCATTATTTGACTTTGCAAACAAACTTGTATTATTTGTTTAATATAATCTTTTACAGGCCTTTTTTTGTACAAATTCAGTTCTCTTTTAAAAGAAAATTTTAAGCACAGTCGAGAAAAATGCATTAAAACAGTTAAATAATTAGTATTGATGTTTTGGCGGGAAAAAGGCTGACGCGTTTGGTAAATTCCACATGCAGACTCACGTGACTCTCGACCGAGTCGCTTGATGCACCTGCCTTACCGCGAAATGCGCATGCGTAAAACTTGTCAAACTTAAAGTAGCAGTTGCCAGCAAGTTCAATTACTTTGCCACAGAATATAATTTTTATCGTAAGATAAACCTTCAAACTGATTGATGTTGGCAGGAATAAGGATAAATCCTCGTGTAAAGAAGAGAAACAATAGCTCGAATACCGGTAGTGGTGAGTTCTCGTACGACAGTCGCTGCTGGAGATCAATACTCAAGTCATGTGACAATCAAACGATGTGGGGGTTAAAACACCACTGAAACATCAATATTAAACCACAAAAAAATCGTTAAACTTGGATGAAATTCAAACGACGTGATATCGAGCTCGTTAATTGGATCCTTTTTCATGGGAAAACTGCATGGATAGTTATGTAACCGAATCAATAGTTGGTTTGGCTTCTCTTTATCCATTTTTATCCCATTATTTGGAAGTTATAAAAGTTAAGATACGCTTAATCGATTCTTCAAAGAACGTAAATGTTGGGATTATAATGAATTTTCGATTGTGTTGCGAAGAGCATATTGGCGCTGGAAAAAGAAATATCGTGACATGAATGCAGAAACTTAACTAGAAGAGAGCTACGACAAATGCAGTACAGTCATATTATGGCAACTTGTCGATAGAAGTCTCCATGTAAAAAAAAGTAGTCTCCATGTTGGAGGTATTTATATAAGAATCCTAAATGCGCGCGCTGATTAGCTTCGCGATTCGTGCGATATCTATATTTTACTACAGAACCGCTGGAATTCAGTGTTTGTTGGTAAAATGTAACATGGCCACCATGCTATTGTTTTCTTCCTAGATTTATGAAAACATTGAAGTAACATATTGACATAAATAAGTCAAGACTATCTTCAAGCGCAGCCGTGCAAGACAAATCAACTTTTGTCCTCTCAATGTCATTGTCTGTAAATACTAAAATTTATTTTATTTAACCTTACATTTTCTTATTGTTTGCTCCAAGAGCCATAACGGCTCATCTAGGGAGATCACAATGATAATTATATTTTACAATGATTTCTACGGAGTACAAAATAGAAAGAAAACAGGTATACTAAATAGGTATCGTATTATTCCTTTACCTTGGGCGTAATGTTTTTACGATTCAGACCACGTGTCATTCTCTTGAGAATAAAATTCTTTAGTTTTAGTTGAATCCATATTCATGCGTCTTTTCATGCGCAACCTTTAAACAAAGAAATAATACCCTAGGGAATGACACATGGTCTGAGATGGGACAACGTTACGTTTATTTTACAAAGTCAGTCGGAACTTTCAAAAAATATAAGGTGTTTTACTTGAATGGCGTTGTTTAATGATCATTAGTAACATCACTTCCAAATTGACGTTTAGTACGTCTGGAAGCGATTTCGTAGGTTCCTGACTTATAGCACGTACACAGTACGACATGCCGTAACATTGAAACATTAAGATGGCTTAACCATAAGTCAGAATGATTTTCGTATGAGTGGGAAACTTACGGTACAGACTTACAGCACATACAGGATACGGCATGCCGTAACATTGAAATGGCTTCCCACCACTGTCTGTCAATATAGTTCATCCAATCACAACGCGCGGTTACAGCTGCGCCATATCGTTTCCCACTCTTACGAAAACTGTAAAATAAAACGTTTTTTGCTAATGTATAATCAATTTAATAAAATTCCCAGTCAGGCCCATGCCGGGAATTACTTGCAAGTATACTAGTGACAAGCTAACGAACGTTGCTTGCTGACTAAACGGCAAAAGGTGTAAAAACAAATTGCAAAGACCAATATTTTCTTTCCATTCAAAACCAGGAGTTCCTTGTTTTTCCTCGATTCAATAACGCAGAACTGTATAGCAAAACTGTCTGTCTGTCTGTCATTGCCTTCTAGTGGAGCTTCCAGCAGTTTTGCAGCTGCTCTTTTCTCACAAAGCTACCATTTGCTGTCCTCTTCATTGATCCTCTTATCTCTTCGAATCTTTTCCCTCAGTTCATTCACCAGCATTCGTTCTCTATGAAGCTGTTTTGCTTTGTTCTCCTCGCTGATGTTAGAAGCTTTGAACGACGCATCTCTCGAAAGGCTTATTCGTTTGTTTGGATGCAACTCGTTAACATCATCATCGTCGTCATAGTGTTCATACTCGTATCCATGGAAACCTAATTCTTCAAATGAAACCCTCGGAGGTTCTGTGACGTTTTGCTGTGGTATGAAGTCTCCACTGCTCCTTGGAGTGTCTGTCATGCGCACCTCCACAGCACGTGGTATCCGCATGTTGTTCACGAAGGTTGAAGGGAAAAGCTGTTCAGTTATGAGTCGTTTGGTGTGCAGATCGTTGATGTATCCCTGAGGATAGTTATCAAATGTGGCGACAGACATTCGTCTCTCGTCATCTTCACTGCTTCTGAAACATTGAGACATTTTATCTTTATATACACTCGATTGAAGAATCGTTGTCGGGTTCAGAAACATAGAACATAAAAGCTGAGACCGAAATGGCACATGGAACATAACATAACATATTTATTTGCGCCATCCATGCAGTCGGTTTAGAACGCCAAACGCGTATTAAAAACAGTGGATGATGCCACGGGTCGCCGGTCACAGCATGCATCTAATTAACGTACTTCCCATGTGCCATTTCGGTCTCAGCTTCTAAGTTCTATGTTTCTGAACCCGACGATTCTCCAATTGAGTGTATAATAGCGACACACAAGCTATAGACAATGTGGCTATAGACCTTGCTGCACTTTGGAATGCAGCTCAATCTGGGGGATAAAACAATAAGTTCCAATTCTCAGGAGTTTGGAATTCTTTTGTTTTGTCCCCCAGGTCGACCTGCTTTGACGTCACATGCAAGGGGTCTATTATTGGAAAAGCAGTCGACTGTCTGATGAACAGACTATTTATTTACCTGTCATTAGGTGGTGCAGTTTTTCTTGCGTGGCAGGCGTAAACGATCAAAATAATCATGGCAATGACAAGAACACCAACAGCTGCCCAGACAATGACGACCCATAAGGGCATTCCCAAACCTACCAACAACAAAAATAATAACATTAATATACATTACTGTTCAGACACACTTATCGGAACCATTGAAGAAAATTAACCAATCACGTCAAGGAATCAAACAAGAAAAAACCTTACGAGAAAAATTTTGATTTAAACGACTGTTGGAATGAAAATGAATGAAAGATTGTTATTGGCTGAGGTCAATATGACAGATTGTGCTCCGTCTCTCCTGATTGGCTTTCTCAAGCGATCCCAGTTAATGTGTCCGCACATGCAGTTAAAACATACATGCTGTTCTCAGCTTTGTAGCTTTTCAGGTGGCTAACTTTATTAAAATAAGTACGTCCCAATGGAAAGTAGGATCTAGAGATATCGAAACTATCAAAAAACGTAGTCTCTTTTCAGCTTACTTGCTTACCCATGTCATAGAAAGGTGCTTCGGTGGTAGCCGAGTTGTTAGACATTGGCGACGTACGATTAGGAGGAAGATAAAAAATCAAGTCTAAAATAAGCAAACCTAGAATGAGAAAGAACCGTGTGGTCATGTATAGAAACGTTAGTAGATATTCATAAGATCGAGTTTAGGTTTAAATTTATTTAGATCAAGCTACAAGACATTATCCATAAATATACAAATAAATAATAATAGAATGGTTTAAAAAAAATAGTTTGAGTGTCCGCACAGTAGCTTTTAAAAAAATAATAATAATAATAATAATAATAGGAAAAGACTCAATTGCATGGGAGCGGATTTCAGGCTGAAATTAAAGGAATATTTTTGATTCTTTACTTTCATGGTGTTCCCTTCTGTAAAGTAGGTTTGGAAGAACATAGACATGTAGAAATTAGGATCCGAAAAAGGAAACGAAAAAAAAGTTTTGATTTCTTACTTTAATGAAGTGATTTCGCTTTCTGTGCAGCAGTTTTAGATGATAGTACCGACTATCATCCACCACTCAGCAAAAAGAGCTGCTTAGCTCGACCGCTCTCTTACCTTATTGCTGTTTTATCAAGGGAAAATATATCCCATGTCTCTATTGGTTCAAAACGTTGGAAATGACATCTACAGATTATCGTTATATGACGACATGACGACATATCAATATACTCTACTGGCAGGCTGTCAGAAACAAATTCCGCAAACTAGCTCAAAAGTAGTATCAAGTTATCTGTGGAAGCTATTTGAGAGCACATTAATCACAGATGCCTGATCAGTTTGGATCATCCTAGATAATATGGGCTGAGGACTTTATAACTTTTAAGTTGGAGCGAATTAGATATAGGTGATACGTCACAGCGTAATTTTGATATTCAGTAGGAACAGCACTCTCTATTCTGGCGTGTGTCTGGAAATTTCTTTTTAAAAAAACAATTCGGAAAAAGGGTCCTAAACTACAGGGGGTCCCAATGTCTAGCCTTGGGGGAATTGTTTGTTGACTCTGAGTTATATTTCTTATTCCCAGGATTAAAGACTTCGAAAGAGAAACGTGTACATAAAGGAATCGGAATTAACAGAGAAAAAGCGAAATTCGCTCGAGAAAAAGTAAAAATGAGCACGAAGACATAAAAGAAACAAAAACACTAAGCGGCAATTTTTGCAAAAAATAATAGGATAAACAAATAGTAGACAAAAGCAATATGAATGGGAAAAAATGAAAGAAAACGAGAATAAACAAACAGACAGACAGGGATTAATACAGAAAGAAAGATAAAAAGAAAGAGAAGAAAAAATAAGACAGAGAAAAAACAGGTGTACTTAAAAAACAAGGCCGTCATAAGCAACTAGGACACGGACGATATTTGCTTCATCCATTCCGTGATCCTAGCCTTGCCAGCCGGCGTATCATTTCCATGGATCTAATCGTTTGTGCATATCAGCTTTGTTAAATGGGGTATATTTTACATACTAAGCCAAGGTATAGGAAAGACATAATTTTAGTCACGGGTCAAAGACACATAAATCCTCTACAAACGATTTGTACCAAGTTATACTCGCTGTTGCCTAGGGGAACAAACCTGAAGCAATTTATAATTTTCTTCTGCCATAGATAGACACCTTGGTGTTTTTCTCATACCTTATCTCTCACTCTCAGAATCAATTCATGGGTGGTGAAAGATATCTCAAATGCCAATTAAAAATATTTGTTCGCCAGCCTTCATTTATTATTTGAAGCGAAAGATTGACAAAATATTTATACCCGATCTGATATCGTTTTTCCCCAAGCTGCCTGGAACTATTAATCGCGCTGGTACTTGAGATACTAATTAACATCAAGTATAAGCTATTGTTTTGTTTATATTTTTTCGTTTATCCATGAATTATTAACGCATTTCCATCTTAGAAACAACAGCGGAAAACGAAGACGCCAATGATGGCGTGTTTGCCCTTCTTTATAAACTATCATCTATTCGATTATATTTCACTGAGACACTCTCACCAATCAATTCTGAAATTTCCCTAATTTTGTTAGACACCGAAAAAAATTATTCGTTTTGACTTTTACGATCATAATTTGTGTTTTAAAACGACAAACTATGAATTTCTAATTACAGCAAGAGCTCCTACATTTCGTTTTACCATTTTTAAATCCCGGAAACATATTTTCTACCCAATCTAGGAAAATCAAAATGGATTTCGATGTTGAATGTCACTTATGGATGAAGAACGAAACGTTTGCTTTCCTTAATGGAAAAGTAAATTATTCGTTGTTATTACATGCAATCTTGACAGAAATGTTTTTCTAATTGGTCAGCATTTAATTCTTAGACCTGTAGTCTGGCTTGAAACAAGTTTTCTCTTGAAAGTACTGTGTTGTGTTTTAATTTGCTCGTCAAAACAAGGTTCGCAAAAATATAATTTTTTAAATAGGAATATGCAATAAAATCGTACAAAGAAAATAATATAATACAAAGAAATATTTAATTCTATTGATAAAAAGATCTCGAAATAAAAAGAAAAGTAAATAAAGAAATAATATCTAAATAAATAAATAAATACAATAGAATAAATCATTTAAAGGATTACGCTGTAGGAGTAATTCAGACTTACCTTACTCATAAGAAAGTTTCACATTTCATTCAGGCTTTTGACGTCCATTTTTCAATCTCTTCTCTGTTGTTCAGTTGTGAGAGGTTACCAGTAAACAACATCAGACAAGAACTTCATGTTCCTTGGACGAAAGTTTTGCTATTTGAGGCAATTAACTCGTATATGACCTACTACTATTTCAAGAGTGTATAAATAATATTTTCACCTACGGGAGCAGCTTTCTAGATCAGTTATTTTTCAGCGGCTCTCAGAAGACACTTCCATCGCCCGTTTAGTTTAAGTGATTATTTCGACAAATGTACCTTAGATATCCACAGAAACTAAGCCAATCAAACTCAAACCGAATTACTGGGATGGCAATAATTTCTCCTTAGCATTTTGTTGTAAAGCCCTTTCTTTTTCTCGACTGAACCGGAAACAAACACAGCTCTTATTCTTTTTTTTCTTTTTTGGCAGGTGCAGAGAAAGCAGCTTACGTCACCTGAGACGAACAAACCAAGTCGAGGCTGTGGTAGATGGAGGGTTGGGACGAGTAGTACAACCATTAGTCATTTTATAAGGCAAAAAATCGCCCAAATCCGACACCATAGCTAACATTAAATCATTTATTCGGAACTGATAATTTCAAATAAAATAGTTCACCCACGTTCAGAAGAATTTTGGAAGTATTAAGGATATTGGCGTACGACTGGGTCACACTAAAATGTTAAGCTAGTTTTGATATATGTATGTATATAAATATATATTTCATTAATCAGTAGTGAAAACGGTGGAATACGGCTGTTGGATGGATATTTGAAGCACTTGAGGAAGTTCGAAAAGAATGACGGGAAGTCATTTTTTAGTGATCTTTCCAATAACCTTTGCGAATACGCGAAAGGCTTCACGCATGCGTGGTAGTTAATTTCTTTTTTAGATTGATTGATACGGGATAAGTACCTCTTTCCTGTCTACGCCAGGATTGAAGTACTTAATCGTTCTTGAACTAAAAACGTAGTTTTTTCTTTACATAGAAGGAAAAATAAAATAAAAATATATAAAACAGAAAGAAAATGCGAGAATTACATATAATTAGCAAATGTGTCCAAAAATGTGCTGAAGTATTTTATATCCAGGAATAGTGTTTTTTAATTTTTTAAATTGCTGGTTAAGTCATTCCCAAGAGAATGAAATAACAACAGGCACGGCAGCCATGTTGGATGATATAACACAAGAGACTAATGACGAATCTTTAGTTAAATTCATCCAACATGGCGGCTGTGAAAACCATCAATTGCAACATGCAAGATGTACTTCTTCTCAAGTCATTTTTCCATGATATTTCATCGTTTTCTTTTTCAGAGTGTAAGTCCATCATGCCACCACAGTGAGGCAAGACATTGTTTTGATCCTGAAACCAGTGTAGCAGAAAGCATCAAAGGAATCCAATTCTCTCGAGCTCCCGGCTACGGAAGATTGAAGATGTCACGAAAACCCGCCTTCGTGAATGCTCGACTGCACATTCGTGATATGAATAAAATAGGTTTACAAAGTCCGCATTGGTTTTCGCTTCTTCTCGAAGTTTTCTTGTTTGAGTACAGCATCTTCTCTAGAGAGAACTGAGCAGTTTACTCACTGGTAAAAACCTGAAATATTTTCAGTGTTTCTTTTGTCTTGAATAACCTGCTGTGGCTTGTTCTCAACAGTACAAAATTAGGTCATCCGTCATTCAAGAAAAACAGCTCGCTTCATTCAGTCTTCCTTGAAACTGTCCTCTTGTGACAAAAACTGAAGGTAAGATGTTTTACGATCACGCAACGTACGCTGCAAAATACATTTTGAGCCTTTGCTCTTATTGAAGTAATGATCTGGAATGAAGCTTGTTTCAATAAATTCTACCTGTAGGTTTATCATATTTACTTAGAATTAACGATATTCAATCATCCAATTCGATATTGTGTCGTAATATTAAGCTAAACTCCTGGAGTTTTATTTCTTGAATAATATAAGCATCCAGTCTTGTCAATTCAATTTAATAACTCAGTCAAAAAATCACTATTTGCAATCGTTGTTTCCGCTTCAGTTTAAGTTCAAAGCCTGTGCATTAAGTTTCTAAACTAAAAATCAGCTGACTAAATTTTGTCCTTCAGAGAATAACGATAGAAAGCTCTTAGAATGATTTTAATACACCTGTGAAATACATTTTAGCATATTTAGTACTATTACACTCTAACTCCTTTGTTTTCTATTATTTGAATCTAGCTATTACCATCTAATAAGTAACTATTGTTTCACTGGTTGATGAAAACCACTATCTTGGTACGTCGTCTAACCGACCAAATAAACTCCAAAGGCGGATAGCCAGTGCTACTAGTAACTATTAATGAATGATTCGTGTTAAATTGATGAACCCGCAGACCGAGTTCAGTTTCAAACCAGTATCAAAATGAATGTGTAGTAAACAAGAGTTACAGTTTACTCGTAACATAAAGATGATAACAAGAATCGATAGATAATTTTCAGTTTAGAGTGCTCACACTAAATCCGTGAAACAAATACTAATTTTTAACACTAAATAGTGATAATTAAACAATAGGAAACAAAGGATTCTGTATGAAATAGTACTAATTAGTACTATTTAATGTTCACGGTTTTAGTGCGTGCACTCTATTTTAGCTGTGAAGATATTTTTAGTGTGAGGAATGTAAAACTTTATAATTTTTTTTATGGTCTTTCAGTCGTTGCACACTAAAATTGACGAGGGAAATAAAATGATGTATTGCAATGCATCACTAGCTTGCAAATTGACTATAGACTTGACAACACTAAAACTATTGCATAATTAAATATTGTATGATACAAAATTGAAAATACTTACATATTCAACATGTTCAATGATATTCCTTTGTCTTCCATTTTTTTCTGAATGCTCAGATTAGTCTACTTCACTCATTTTCTTGGACAATGGGAACTTTTACTTGAGTTTAAAAGACATTTTGGAGACCTGAATCAAAGAGAAGTGACTGTTCATATCGAGGTGTGAAGAGTGAACGTCGAAAACTAAAACTGTTGCATTGTTTCCTGCAATCACTGGGGGTATTGATTGCCATACGATCGAGTTTGATGCCTTAAGCTAGATAATTAAAGAAAGGAAGGAAGGAAGAAAGAAAGAGAGAAAAAAAGAAAGAAAGGAAGGAAGAATGAATGAATGAGAAGAAGTAAGCAAGCAAGCAAGCAAGCAAGCAAGCAAGAAAGAATGAATGAATGAAACACGATGAAGATTAACTCAGTTGTTAATAGTATTCTCTTATAGTATTCTCTTGTACCGAATTCAATACAATGTCTGAAGAGTTACGAATGTCACATAGCTTATTTTTTTTTCTTTTCCAGGCACAATGGCAGCTTTTGATGGTAAGTAGTACACCTATTTGTCATTCTCATTACAAGTGACACTTTATTATCCATACTTGTAGGGAGACCAGGGGAGGTACTAGTATCGAAAGAAAAAAAAAAACAAGAGCAAATAGCAAATAAATTTTCCAACATTGTTGCGTTGCAGATTTCAGAGCGATCTGTGCTTGTATAGAGGTTTTGCACCATCACGTGCCCATGCCCATAACACAGCTTGGGCTGCCTGTGATTAGATGGCAAAACAATTAAATCCCTTTGCTCTAGAAAATTGAATTCTTTCTTATGTAAAACGATTGTATTGTTCCTGCCATCCAACATGGCTGCCGTCACGTGATGGCGCACGCGGTATTTTGTTGCACAAAAGAAGCTCGAGTCGTAATACGCGTAACGCATACGCTCAGCAATGTATAAGAATGATGGGCGACAAATACTATGTCATCTTATCGTATATCACCGCAGCTCAAAACCTTCCGCGACCCTTTAATTTTGAAATGGTGGCAAAAACTGCGCATTGATTGCTGCTTATCAGTTGTTTATTATATATACACAGTATATATGTTCTCATAAAGTTGCATTGTCCTTCTCAGAGTCGGTCGATATTCTGGCGATTGCGTTTGTTGTGCTTGCTGTCTTGATTCTGTTAGTCGCAGTTCTTGCGGCGTATGTTCTCTTACGTCGCGCCAAGAAAAAGTCAATAGGGTAAGGCAACTTAAATATTCACCATTTTCCATACATCGGTTCACTGGGTCAAACACAAAGCGCTCTGAAAGCGAGTTGCCAAGGTACTTTCAAAGGATTATTCAAATTTGAACCTTGCAACCTCGACTGAATGCTTTGTGTTTGACCAGTGAACCGATGTATGGAAATGGTGAATACAAAAATCAAGATAACTCTCTGCAGACACCATAAATATACAAAAACTAAAATACCTATCTGCAATTATCCTGAAGAAAATATAATCAAGGATACACTCATTCTTAGTCCATCGATAAAAATGTTAATGGTTTCTCTAAGTTACGCAAGAATAATTGCTGCTATATTGTGTGTTACGTTCTATCGAGTTAATATGCAGCAATTTTCGAATTTCCTTCTCATAGAACTGGCAGCTCGTACAAGCTTGATCACATGTACGACGGTGATTACGAGGCATCGATGTATGGCAGCAATCCCAAAATCATTGTCACCAAGTCGATAGCACAATCTGATAATGAAAATGTTTACCAAGTTGAGGTATGATGCTTGTATTAACTGACCTAGGTCTTCGTTCAGCATTCTCACCTTAATGTGTCCATTACGTCAGCAGCGTCAAGTGTTTCTATTTCTAGGGTTAATAAATATGTATACGAGAACCTAAAAATGAAATCAAGACGAGATGAGTGCGTAGTACTAGTAGAGGACGTTAATGCTAATGCGCATTACTTTTAAGATTTCTATTCAATGTTCTCTCGGTCATATCGGGTCAGTAATGTCCCGGGTACGAGCCTGAAGCACACGATCATTGTTAGCTTGTGCGCAAACATTCCCAGGTTTTTTGAACTCGAAGGGAAGATAAACAACGATTTTATCATGGATAGATTTTTGGTACTGTATTGGGAATTAAAATTTTCGTCATCCTTCGTCTCTTATTCAGTCCCACAATCCAATGCGCCACAAGGTCGTTACCAGTCTTCCCTCGAACTCTGAAAAGAGTAGAATGAAAAACGACGTGACGCCGGGTGTGTCGTGACACGTAAAGCAGACTAGCAAGTGGAAGAAATGGTTTTATAAAATGTCCTTTTGCCAACAACTTGTTAAAATAGTGTCGTTTTGTTTCTTAGACAAACGGGCAGAGCAGAGAAGTCATCTCCTCGTACCAGAACGCGGCGTACGAAAGACCTCTCTGATCCAGCTGTTCACTTTACCGCACCGACTAAGAGTATGTTGGTAAACTCAGTAATGATGTTGATGATGATGTTGATGTTGAGAATGCTGTAGGATAAGGTTGTCATGGCAATCATTCCTAAGAAAACAAAAGTGACATCCAGTCTCTCATTTGTCTGCATGTTGGGTGGCCATGTTAGGTGTCTTCCAACATGGCCGCCTTTTTTATATAGTTTTTTATTCTGCAGATCAACAATAACCAAAACCATTGTTAATATGTTTTTTTTCCACAGAGATCATGGATCGACTTATTTCAACTCAACGCAACACGTTCACAATAATCAATTATTATAAATGTTTGCACTTTCATTGCTAAATAACGCTTTATCAAAATATTGGTTCCAAAATAACAATTTAAGATATAGATATAGATTCTGATATAAATGATAAATAATACTGGGCTCATGAAATTCCATATTAAAGTGGCTAAATAAAACAAGTGGTTATTTTTGTACTTTTTCCTTTTCTTTATCGAACATTATATTTTCCCTTATTAGTCGTTCTGAAGTTGAGGAAAAAACTGGGGTTACAGTGCATTGTGGGCCTGAACTTTAGGGGACGTAATAGACGCCATCTTGGAAATGTCCCAGAAAACAGTCCCATAATGCAATGCAATGCCAACTCGACCCAGTTTTTTCCTCAACCTAGAAACGGTTAATAGGGGATTCAAGAAACTTATTCCTCAGTAGTTCCCTTCACAGTTCCCTGCGCCATCTTGAAAGGTAGCCGTGCCTTTGCATCAAAGGAGACGAACGGTGAGCTTGCAATGATAGACACCTTTTTAACATCTTGAACAATTACAATCATTATTGTTATTAGTAATATGATTTATAAATGTTGTAAAGCGCTGTTGATCAGCCTATGTAAATAGCGCTCTAGAAGTATTTAAATTATTATTATTATTCACAGGTCTCTATCATTCCGAGCTCACCGTTCGTCCCGCTTCGATGCAAAGGCACGGCTACCTTTCAAGATGGCGCAGGGAACTGTGAATAGGACTATTGCACGTTAATTTGCGCCATCGCGGCCATGTTGGTGCCATTTAACAAAAACATTTCTCATCAAAAATTCAATGTTAATCGCGGCAAGAAGTGCGCGATCTTTTATCTCTTGACTTTCTTGGGAATTCTTTCAACCGATCAATATTTCAAGACTTCTAGGTTTTTGGCGTTGATCATTCAAATTTCCAACGGCCCTGAGTTATGTTCTTTGATTAAGGAAAACTAAAAACGCAACTGTTTTGGACTGTTATAAAATGGCTGTAATATTTTACATGTTTTCATGCAAAAGTATATATTTCGCCGGACTCCGCCATCTTTCTTGAATAATGACACACGGTGAGCAATGATTCCGGCAAATAATGAAGAAACAAAATTCACAATTCTCGAATCTTAACAGTAATTTTACGAATGTACAAGGGAACAGGTATTCAATTGCGCAAGCTAACTTTCAAAGCTTGGTTTTGGTACGTTATTTCAGGATATTAAGCTTTTCTCTGCTTTTACATTCCAATCTCCAGCACCTAAGCCGCTCCAATGAAAATAAAAATAACAATGAATGGATTCCATCAACCCATACCCTACCCCCCTGAGGTGCGCTAGAAGTGAACAAATGCTTCTGAATCCACTGGGATTTGTGAAACAAGCTGACAAAATAACAATGAATGGTTCCATCAACCCATACCCTACCCCCCTGAGGTGCGCTAGAAGAGAACAAATACTTCTGAATCCACTGGGATTTGTGAAACATGCTGGCAAAACCCGAATAAAGTGATACTCAGTATAACAGAGGTCCTGACTTGTAACTCAAACGAACAATATAGACTCCTGCAAGTCTACTTGATTGAGAGGTAAATAACTAATGATGTTTGAAAACTAATGACGTAAATAGCATACTATTCAGGTAGGAGTCAAGAATGCGTAGCCGAGAAGGCTTCTCAGTTGGAAATATAACTTACAACATTCAACACGTTTAATCCGAAGTCATTTATCATAAGTAGAGTGTTCATCAACAAGTTTGCATTAAGTATTATCTCACTACAAAAATCTACGCTACTTTTCAGTAAAAAAGAGTTGATTTAGTGTGTTGAGGACACCTCAAAGGCTTCTTTAAGATGATGAAAGAAAAGTTATCCCTGTTAATCGCGCTGCTGCTGGCGATGACGTCGGTCGTCTCTGCTGGTAAGTTTAGATTCTAAGTTTACACTATTCGTATATTTTCAGTAGTTTCCAACAATGTATCGATCGACCAAAAGTTGAATTGCACAATATCTTTAGTAGCCAACGAAAAATAGCCATAAAAATATTAAAAGAATTCAAAAGGAAAAACAAAACAAAAAAAAAGCGTAATTAGCGATAAAAAATAATGGAAGCACCGAAACACAAATATATAACATTCTTGTGGATTTTTAATATTTTAAAATTGACCAAAAAAGACGGTTTTAAAACGATGATTTTATAAGGTTTCTGTTATGAAGTTGGATTATTTAAGATAATATATATATATCGTCATTTTGAAATGCTATCCGAATAACGGAGGAGTTAGCCAAGCGTTAATTATTGTTCATCACAAACCAAATTTCCTTAAAATTATCAAAGACTTTTGGGATTAACTAGTTCGGATTTTATTAAGAATTCTTTTTCATTTTGTTGGCTCTATAAAGAAAAATGATGTGAAACATTTAATGAGATTGTTTTATGGAATTTTGAAAATAAAAATAATCATAGACACATCAACTTTTTGAATTTGGAATTCAAGTAGTGTTCCCTGAGGACATAGATGACAGTTATGACAATGACAATATACGTTTATTTGAAGGTAATTGCATCTTCACAAATCGATTGACATTGAATTACACCGAAACTTTCATGATTACTTTAAATTCTATTAAACATCATCAACATTATTACTGCTTAATAATTAACTATTTAACTTTTTTTTTTTGTTAAGTGAAAATTTAAGATGAATCTGTAAATCATTAATGAAAAATTTAAAAAATGATGTAAGCTTTGGTTTACGAAAATTTATATATATTTTTAGTGGTTTAGATTGGAAATAACAGTTTAGTTAAATGAAGTTTTCTACGGTATAACTAGGAAACTATATGGTTTATTTAGGCTCTAGGCATTTCCTTTCATTACAACTTATATTTAGCTTTATTTATTTGACCAAATAAGTATTTTCTTTCTTTTCGATGATCAAAAGATCTAACTTAATGTAATCTAACATAAAAGGAAGTGTGAATAAAGATGTATGTGGCGGATTTAGGGGGGGGGGGTTCATTGGGTGCAAATGAACCCCCCCCCCCCCTCTTAAAGTCCTGGATCCGCCACTGGATGTATGGTATTGTATTTTCTTTGGCTTTTCCAATTGAATTCTTCAAGTTGAATTTGCCAGAATTTTTTTTACACGTAAAATTCCAATTCATTTTTTCCTAAACCTTTCGTACCCTACTAAATTCAAAATGCATTTTGTATAATTTAGATATTTTTTGCAAAACTTACTTAACTTTATTTTCTTTATCTTTATCGTAGCATCCCAAGGTAAGTGAATTTTCTGCTATCTTGACATCCCTATCCCTGTCCATCATCACTGTCATCATTATCATGATCATCACTGGTATTGATCACCATGACCATCATCATCAATTTTTAACCTCACGATAACAATCCTTTTCATCATTATCACCACCAACCCACCGTCACCATAACTGACCATAATCATCATCAATCCACAAGTTAAACCTCACAATAACCATCGCCTTCATCTATATCGCACCAAACCATCATCATCATCACTGTCATCGCCGTCCTTATAGCCACTAATAACCATCAATCATTTAAAACACTTTTGTGATCTTATTTATTTCAATGATTTTCACCAGAAATCTTGCATACACTTGCCATTTGTTTTATTGTGTTCTGCATCATCCTTCTGATCATTGCCATGATCCTTCCTATTATACTCTACCGAAGACTTAAGCAACAGAGAACCAAAGGCTACATTGGAAGGTAAGATTTTTAGTCCTAAAAACAAGCAAATAAACAATTATTTCTATGAGTTATTAGTCTCCTGAAAAGGTACAAAGCTGCAACCGGATAGTTATCAAGCGGTAGACACATTTTACATGTTTCAAACGTCGTCCTTTGGGGACTCCATCCTCAGGCTGAAGTTCAGTTTCAGTTTCAGTTCAAAAGCTTTAGTTTTTTGATGTGAAATGCTTTTCATGATCCTCAGCGGTCTCAGCTTTGTAGCTTTTTGGTGACTAACTTCACTTCATTGATAACCAAGGCCCAGTTGTTCAAAGTCCGATTAGTGCTAGTTCTGGGTTAACTCTTAATAAGACCTATAGAGTTAATCCTGGATTAGCGCTAATCCAGCTTTGAACAACCCGGCCCAATTGTATGCTTAAAACCAACCAAATAAGTAAGCACGCAAACAAACAAGCATGAAAGCAAAATAACAAACCAATTACCCATTTAAGAAAAGAGGTTTGGAGTTTTACGGATGGAGTTTTATAACGCGTTATGGCGTTAGTAATGGAAACTATACATTAAGAGTGAAGAATCGCTGGCCCTTGCAAGAAAGCGTGACACAAGCCAAACCTTCCCTTCCTTCCTTCACTCAATTCAATACCTCCCATACATTGGTTCACAGGTCACACACAAAGCATTAATTAGAGGTTTTGCACCATGATATGGCAGCCATGAGAGGAAGTACAACAATAGAGTCTTTTTCCTCTGAGAAAATGAATTCTTTCTCGTGTAAATCAGATTAGACCGGACTGTGGAATTGTTCATTGTCCTGCTTCCTGACATGCATGGCTGCCATCACGTGATGGTGCAAAGCATGTATAGAGGCTGCAAGGAAGTTTCAAAGGGTTGTTCAAATTTGAACCTTACAACCTCAGTTGAAATCTTTGTGTTTGACGCGCAGTTAACCGATGTATGGAATGAAGTAGCGAATGTCAGCAGGGCAGTGGCCTGATTTATGAGTTTTCCCCTCCACAGTGCCAAGGGTTCCAGGTACGACCTGAGCGGTAGAGAAAGAAAGGTTTCTGAAGCAAAGGGCAAGGATCCTGTTAGTTTTTACGGCATCTACAACGATCCTCAGCCTGCCGACAGTATTTATCTGCCTTTGGACAAGAGGACTCAAGAGGATGGGAACTATGCTCATCTTGAGGTATCATTAATTATTATTAGTATTAGAGAACTTTAGCACAAAGTTCTTGTTAGCCGCGCAAACCTCAAACTGCACGACGTCAGGCGCTTTCCGTCAAACTTTCTTCATTTATCAAGGCGTCGTAATGAAGTTGCTGGAAGAGTGGCCATATTGAATTTCAATGATGCCGAGTGTTTCTCGTTAGTGGTTAGCGGTAAACACGATGATAAAGGACTCTATTTTTACCCATCATGACCAAACGTTCTTTTCAATCATCATTATGTATTGTCATCGTCATCGTTACCATCAACAAATATCATTATCATTATCACCATCATCATCATCATCACCATCATCCATTTTATATTATGATTACTACGCGCCATCACTGATATAAGAATCACTCAGTACCAATGTGACATTATAATAATCTCTATAACCTTCTATAATTGATATTATCATATGACCCGTATCTGCACGGGCGCGCGCTCTTAAAAAAAACCTCGAGGAAATTGGCGTGAGCAGGGCCGTACGGCTTTGGACGAGCAGGGCTGTACGAATCCTTTCGGCCCTGCTCGAAACCTGCGACCGTATTGACATAATTTGCAACTTTTAAAATATCTTTTTTATTTAGGGTCATATGATAAAATGCTTATTGACTGAGTTAGGTCGGGTCGTACGGGAAAATATTTGGTTCTCGGTCACTTGTACGGACCTTGTTGCTCCATACGGCATCACCTCGAGTCAAATATTTTCCCGTACGGCCCTCCCACTCAGTCAATAAGTACATATTATATCATCGTAATCTCTATAACCCGCGGATCCTTTATCAAATATTTTAAAGTCAAAAACCAAAACCTTAAAACATTTTCTGTCTTAACTTCGCCCAGGGATCCAAAACACAAGAAGATCCCCACGCATACGAGGAGCTGAAAAAGAACAACAACACATTTGTAGCGGCGGTATACGACAACCCTACGGCAACAGACAACGATGATCACGACTATGAGATTGCTGACGCTACCATTGTACGCCCAAAGAGCAAAGACTACGATAATCCACCATGCCAGTCTGACACTGCCCTCTAGTCTCGTCATTACTGAGCACTAATAGTCACGCTAATCCCCCCCCCCCCCCCCCCCCCCCNCCCCCCCCCCCCCCCCCCAATATATTTTGCTGCAAGCTTGTCTGTACCATAATGGAATCTATCTCGCTTGTAAGAGATACTAATAAAACTGTCACGCTCATCTTTATTCGACAAAAAAGAATTTAGTATTGTAATGATAGGTTCAGGATACTAAGAATTTTTAAATAACAAAATTTCAAGTTACGTCATCGCGGCCATGTTTGTACGATTTAACAAAAGATTTGATTAGCTTCATCGTTAACAACACCAAGATGGCCGCCATGTTTTTGTCTTGGATTGCAACCCATCAATATGTTTTCTCAAGTGGTTTTAGGTTGATTCTCATGTAGTCTCGAGTTTGATCTATATTTAATCTGTCTCCTATTATTCAATCAAAAAAATGTTTTTATCATGACTAAGTTTCCTGTAAACTTTATTTAAATCATTGTACTAAACCTGTATGTCTGCTCTGTTTTAAGCTGACCAAGGAAATTCCTCTTGATCCTGCACGATTTCTCGTATATCTTGCTTTGGACGGTCAGGTGCGGGGGGTAGGGCTGTTATTACCCATTCCCCTTTGAATTAAAAAAAAATCTAAATTATCTAATAAGCTTTGGCTGTTGTATAACTGCGGCGGTGGGACAATCACAACAGAGCTAGGCTCAAACCTTGAAAAAGCGGGCTTTCTATAGGGGTAACTTCCAACCCCCTTGACATTTTGTCCTGGATCTGCCTTTGGTTTTACCTCTGCCTTTACCTCTGCTCTGCCCCTTTTTCTGAAGAATCAGAATAATGCGTTTTGATGCAAAAAGGCAGTAGCTTGGAACTTTAAATCAAAACAATGAATGACTGCAGGCTAGAGACAATACAATGACATCTAATGTCTCAGTTAAGAGAAAAAGCTTATCGAAAACAAAGATATCACGGAGGCACTTGCTGCATGCAAGGAAAAAAGTTTCATTATGAGCTTCTTTTGCTCGTATCAAGTGTACAAGTACTTCGTTGGGGGGAGAGGGGGGGGGGGATACTACAACTCAGAAAGCGCGGGAGAGGGACTCTACGTTTAAGAATAGAAGCCCCCAGCCCCTCCCCCCTCCCCCCTCCCCTTATCCTTTTGCTTACAAGGCTCATGCTTTGCCTCTTGCTGCTTATATTTTCCAATCTAAACCACCACTATTGAGGGTGCTCTGACCTTAGAGTAAAAATAAGATTGTGAATGACATGGGGATGAAAGAAAAATGCCAAAAGCTTCCAATTCTAGAACTCATTCAGTGATTAACCAAACTCTCACCAAGAGAAATGATGAAAAGGTAAATTATACACCGTGAAAAGATGAAAAAACTTACAAACCAGTTTCCCGCCATTTTAATCTAGCTAACCATTCTCTTTCTGACTTCATTGTTTTCGGTCTTTCTTTGCTTAACGGCAACAATGATTGTCGCAAGACCAAAGAAATGCGGCTTATTCACCTATTGGGCACTCTTAGTCCCAACGGGATTAATGAACGCTTTATTTTCAACTAACCTTTTCTTTTGTCTTTTGATTGTTTGTTTTTGTTTCCTTGCCTACCTTGCTCTCATTGGTTTCTTTTGTCTTATTCTATCATATATACACTCCTTTCTACCACTTCTTTCTCTTTTACTCCGACGAAGGACTAGCGTCCGAAACGTCAGTAAGTTTTTTCATCTTTTCACGGTGTATAATTTACCTTTTCATCATTACTGTTTCATTAGAAACACCGACGCAGCTCACACTAGTTTTTAGCTAGTTATATCTTTTTCTCACCAAGAGAGTTCAGTTCATGATCCTCTCGCAGCATACGAGCTGCGAGCCGGAAAACCAAACTAGAATTAAACACGTTACAGTGGAATGTTGATCCTCACAAGGCATAAATCTTTTGTTCCGACAAATCCAATGCAATTCTCCCCTAGGCTTATAAATGAATATATATGAGCCTCTTTGGATTATCACACACGCAATCCATGACTTTGGATCCAGTCATTACAGGTAAGTGAAAACTTTAAAACGTTTTACTAGGCTTCTTAGAGTTTCCGATCGATCCGAATGTGGTCCTGACTTTGAATACGTTCGAGTTAGAGACTGAAGTCTTCTTTTAGATTCTGATGGATTAGAAGGATGGAGAAAAGAGAACTAATGATGTGGTCCTAGTAGTTTGAATACGTTTTTGGTTGACGTAGTGAACATAGCCGACGAATACTGTTCAGTTTTTATTTCAAAAAGTTACCAACGTAGCTACTGCATAGTAGTTAGTTTATTTTGCTCAATGAGTCTAGGGTATCAGTCAGTAGAGCGTACAGTAGAGTTTGGAAGGGAAAAAATACGGCTTACTATATTGTACATTGGTTGCTGTTTAACCGACCTCTGAAGCTATAGAATTAAAATGCATGCACTATTAAAAAGATACACAACACACAAGAGAAATTGAAAATTAAGCTTAAAGATGAGGACGAAATAATATAAAATAAAAATAAGAAATAGTTTCCTATATCGTATTAATATCGAAATATCCACTAATTTATTTATGTTCCATCCAGAACTACACGGAGCAGAATTTGGCTCAAATTTATTGAATCCGGCGCCCTCGGCGGGACTCAGCGTGGTGACCTGTTGACCGCGGGCTGCCAAGGATAAAATACACGATCATAACCACCACATAAACTACATACGCTATAGCTTCAGGGTTATTATGAACAAACACATAGGGGTGTGCCGCCAGGACCTCAAAACCCTGACCCTATCCCAGACCTAAAATTTTGATTTTACATACCCTACCCCAGACTAAAACTAAGAATTGTACACCCTATCCCAGACTAAAAGACGGAAAATACGGTTTTTCAACAGATTGCAATCAATATTTTTTTGTGCCGGCAGAAAGCGTAGCCTATTCGCCAGACAAAAATGAACAAATCGTTAACCCTATCCCAGACTAAAACGATACCCTATCCCAGAGAAAATGTCAAAAAATGATACCCTACCCCAGACCCAAAAGCCGAAAAACCATACCCTATAGGGCGGCACATACCCGTATAGCAAATATAGGGGAGTACCCCCCCCCCCCCGGGTATTCACAGATAACATTAAAAGTCCGTGGGATTTCAAAACATTGTTAATGTTCAAGCTGTATATGCAGTTGACTTTTTTTGAATGATTTAATCTTAAACGAGGCTAAGCCTGTGCAGATGAGTCTTTAGTCATAAAACGAAGCGGTGTTTACCAAATAAGAAGAGACTATTAGCTAGGTTGACGATTGATGTAAATATTTCTTCATGACTGGGTGATTTCAGCCACGGGGCGAACTTGAGCGGTGAGTCTTTTTTATGTATTTATAATAGCATTGACCATAGTCACCTTTAACAGCATGAAGCAATTTTAATTTTGATCATGCCGTGATCCAATGGGTTTAGCAACAAGTTAAACTAGATTCATGCTGCTCATACAAGCAAAATAACAAAACAACGGTCCAAAACGTCAATCAGGACACAGTTGTAAGAAGGGTGGATAGCGCTATCCAACGAATAAATCGTATCAAGTTGATAAATGCGTTGGACAACAACATCGACTTATCCACATTATTATTTTTTTCTCGAATCAAGGAGAACTTTTATTGAAAAACGATTCTTTGTTATTCTTTCGAGAAGGTAAGAGCTGGAAGCGTAATACGAAGGATCTTGACCTTAGCTTTCGATGCTTCTGTTTTCCTTGATCTCCAAAACCGCAACCAGAATATACACCTATTTCAAAAGTCATCTGAAATCTGAAATTTATAGACCGACTAAATGCAGCAAAATAATACATTCACAGTCGACTGAACAACATAGTTTCCTTTTAGATTGAATACGAAACATGACCTTTGAGTTAGGAATGGGATTTTTCGTATTTTAGCCAGAAATTATAAAAGCACAATAAATACATATAGTCTCAGATCGCCCATTTCCGTTCTCCCATTTGTGATCTCTGACCGCGAGCAGGGACACCTTTCTACTCGTGCGAACTATTTAGAGTGTTTATATGTGAAGAAGTTGTCCCTATAAACCCTTGACAACTATCGGCTTCAGTGGAGATACGTATGCTCAAACGAAAAACTTGTCTCAGTTAGGCGAGTTAAAGCTTTTCATAGGGAAAAGTTGTCCCGGGTACCAGGGTCACCCTCTTTCGAGAGGGTAATACTACCAGGATTGTGACCCTTCTAGCCGAGGCATAGTAAAATATCTCATGTAAACGGTCGAGATGAATTTACAAAGAAAATAGGGAAAAGTTAACTCGCCCAGGGTAGCACGGGGACTGAAGAGGGTATCCCTTCTACCAGGGACGAGTTTTCTCCAGTAAACGGCCTCTTAGTCAGCAAATTGTTTACACGTCACAATGAAATGTATCCATTTTGCTTTCCTGCATATTTCTTTATGCGCTTAAAAAGCCATTAGCTTCTCTGTAGCTTTTTCTCTTCTTGCTTCTCGGTTCTGGCTCTAATAAATAAAGTATTGAACGTATTCAAGGCCGAATCGTGTGTGGCACTAGTTTGTCTCATTAGCATGTTAATTTAGTCTCCAGTCATTTAAAAGTTAAATGTGGGTTATATGAAATCGTTGTAAATGAAAAACAACGAAAACTCAAAAGAAATGCGAAATGAAATCAACTTCCAAGACAACAAATCTTTCAGACAGCCGGGCCGATAATAACCTTTGTTTTACATTGCACTATAAAATAAAAGCTGGTGGCTAAGCGTCTGTCATTAGGATGCTCATAAATGTTTAAACATCTATCACACCTGACATCGAGTGACTGACAAAGGATACTGTATTTATCTTATAGAAATCTTCAGCTTCAACATAAGACCTTCATTCCTACATTACTTCTGTTCGTTTGAGGGAAATATTCACCTTATCGTCATTGTGTTTAATTCTCTATGGAATCCGCTAGAATGGCAAACTTTGATGGTTAGTAAGTGTGTTTAAGATATAATTCTAACAGGCCGATGCGTTAAATAAGCGAAAACTCTTCAAAATGTTCTGAATCCACCTATGTGATATAAATTTTAAAAAATTCGACTTACATTTATGTCAAAACTAAAATCATGGTGATAAATACAAATTTAGTCAACTGTTTTTGAAATTTTTGGCGAAATTCTGTTCGTCGTATGAATATAATGAATGAATATTCTAAAAACTTAGAGGAAAAACACAGGGAGCCCGAACTGCTTAAATACCCATTATGGACATCATAAAAATTTACTGGGTTGCCTGTTTAAGAAATTTATAAAAATGCGTTTCGTTTATCTGATTTCTCCTGTGTCAGAAAATGCTAAAGTTGCGCAATAGTACCCAATAGTGCTGAATTTCAAGGCCCAGAAATATTTTTAAAAATTACCATATCTAATGTGAATTGGTATCGGAACTGAATCGCACGATCTCGAGTAATATTCGGAATTTATAGATACTCGTGATGTTTTGGACTCGCCTTTTTGGAGGCTGTGTGATTTTTTGTTTATAATACACTCAACAAAATTGAGCAGCTTAATTGGGACTCTACAGAGTACAATTTGGGATTTAATTGTACTCCTCTCGTCCTATCAGAATCGAGTAATTTTGTTGAGTGTATTTTAAATATGATAATCCAGCCTTTGATAGCCTTGATTGAAGACAAAACGCTTACCTCCTACTAAATATCATCCAAGTACATTTCTATCAAAAACGGGCCACTCAGAAATCAGTAAACTATACTCTATCAATCCTATGATTCCTTGTTTCTAAGATAATTTTTCTTCAAACCTCAATTGCTAATTCTGATATATCTATATATATATTTCTTTTTTTCCTTAGCAAAACACAGCTATCCACCTGACTTATCGGAGTCTTCAAACGATAATAACGGTATGTAAGAATATATAAACAGAGGTGATACAATACCTAAAATTGATGCATTCCTTGTTATCTCTGTGTTGTATGTATTGGAGATGAGTATTGCGAGCCTTCTAGCTTACCAAGCTTCATCATGACGTGACATCATACTCCTGGCTTGAGCTATCATCGCGGTATCGAAGCATGTTTTGCCTGCGACAAAAGTTAAAAAATTATTATTTTTAGTATGAGTGTAGAAAATATCGTAACGTTATCGGAACGTTACCATGACAAAACACGTTTTCTTTGATGGGTATTGCACTCGTGCTGTGATTGGTTAAAATGTTGTCAATTGGTTAAAATGTAGTCATTCCAATTCTACTGATGTTGACAATGTTGTGACGTCAAAAACTAACTCAACCTAGTTTCCCCTCATATCTTCACGGCGCGCAAAGAACCGCGCCTGGAACTAAATATTTTAACGATTTTTCAACAGCTTTATTTATGTGTTTGCTGGCGATGAGTGTGGTGTGTATCATACAACTCTTAATTTGTGTCCTGTTTGCATACAAAGGCTGTAAAGCTAAATTCAGGTAAGTGAGTACAAGTTCAGTTCACACCTTTTAAATGGTGATAATTAAGAATTATTATATATTTCCTGTTCTTCAGCCCGGAACCTCCACCTTACAGCCCTTGGAGTCCATTTTTAACTCTTCGTCAAAGTCAACAGGCATCAGATTTTAATGAACCGCCACCAGCTTACGTGACAGTCCAAAACGAATTGCGTGACATTAATGAGCCTTGCTTAGCGTCACAAGGGTTGGACAATGAAGAAAATGATCGTCAATGTGATGTAGAAGGCGTGACACCGACTTCGACTTTACAAGATATGAATGACGAGGAAAGTAACGAAAGAATACGTGACACAACAAATGGGACACATGAAGAGTTATCTACAATGTCACAAGTAACTAATAATGATACGTCACAAGGGTCGGATAATAAAGAAAGTAATCGTCAATGTCATG
>NW_022258270.1:202951-213438 GCF_009602425.1 Actinia tenebrosa
GAGCATGTTAAACGAGTTACTGCAAATATGAAACACGTCACGTCACGTCACGTCACGTCACGTCACATCACATCACATCACATCACATCACATCACATCACATTTTTAGCAGTCAATGATGAAACTAAAAGATTACTGTTGTTTGGCTTTTATTTTTTAGTGCTATATACCGCGATTATCATTTTCATCATAAGCTGTGTTGCCCTTTTATTCGTGATATTTGGTTTGTTTGTGATGCACCAATCATACAAGAGAAGATACAGGTTAGTAACTTGTGATGTGGTGTGATGTGTGGTGATGTGTTGTGACGTGATGATGATGTTATGTGGTGCGATGGGATAGGAGACGAGGTGAGGTGAGGTGAGTTGAGGTGAGGTGTGGTGAGGTGAGGTGAAGTGAGGTGATGTTACTTCTTTCTTTCTTGTTTTCATTCAAAGGCAAGTGCAAGCAGCTTCCGTAGAGGTAGATCGATGGCGTGGGGAAGTTGATGAATTCATTCTTGATTCACACCGAATGGTTCCTATTCCAAGGGCAAAGAGCATGCAGCCGGTAGGACTTATCTTGAATATATTTTAACATCATTGATTAAAAGTATTTCCTGAATCACGGGAGCTTGTAAAATAATTTAAATTTTTTAGCCTTAATACTCTTCTCGTTGATGTCAAGAAGGGATTATAACGAAAAAAAGGCAGAATATTTGGTCCACATTTCCCTACAAATCAGTGGCAGCATGTAGAAGTTCAATTTTTGATTAAGACTTACCTACAAACGTGGCGGACTCAATGCATCGAGTAGTAAGGTTATCAGAGCGCGTGCGCAAATACACAGCACCGCATGCAATCAGTACTGACTGGATGATATTTTGGTTTTTCAGAGATCGAGTACATTAGTTGAAGCCATGTCATAAGATATATCTTGCAAGAGAAGACTTACTTGAAAAGACAATCTGAGTATATTTTTACCCGACACTATATCTACCTTCATCACTGACTTCTACCGTCACATGCCAATCAATGGGAAGGGAAACTAGGGGGACTGGGGGAGAGCCTCCCCTCCTCCTCTCCCCAATCTTCACTTCCTCCACGTCCAAATTTTCTGTGCGCCTCTGTTGAAGTGTCAGGAAATTTCGCGTCAAAATATGCTCGTTAGTTAGCTATATATGAGTTTGTTGCTCAGGGAGTTACAGATAGATATGTAGACTGATACATAAGAAATTTGATTTTTTTTTTTTTTTTAAAGAAAAAAAAAAAGCTAAGAAAAAAGATCCATGGTGTGGCGTAAACTATTGTCTTTGCCAACCGATGAAGCAAAGCAACTTGGCAAGAACATTTCTGATGATGGTTGGCAAACTAACATCACAATGCTAATAGTTGTAAACAAAATCTAGCGCTATATATAGAAATAAATAATATTCACTTTAAAACTTTCTCTATCCGCCCTTCGTACAACCGGGACCTGATGATTGGAAACCTATTGTTTGTCCTCAAAATTGAGCTGCATTCCGACGTGCTGCAAGGGGACTATAGACATGAAGCATGATGAACAAAAGATGTTCCTACTGAAGCTAGACCACAATGCACCATGTTCGCTATCTCGAAAAAGGTCTATAGAGCGTTTTCACGTGACGTCACAACGGCCATCTTGGTGTACCAACACACTACACTTTCTATCTTCGGGGAATTGAACTTTATTTTTATGCAAAAACTGTGGAGAAAGTTTCTATTGTTTGGTACTGTACATCAATATGGCTGCCTTGTCACGTGAGTGAAAACGCTCTATAGATTAGTTTGAATGAATATCATCTTTACATATTACACGCACGAAAGAGTTCATCATGTTTATAGACTTTGTGTTTACAGGTTTCAAAACTCTGTTGAGGTATTATTCTCCTGTGTTTTAGCCTGACAAAGAGTTCCCAAACCCTCTCGAGCTTGTTTTCGATCAGTTTATCGACTGCATATAAGCTGTTCTTCTTTTCGTTCTTTGATAAACTCAAAAACCTGTCCTAAGTAGAGTGACGTACCAAAGAAATAATTCAAATAGTTTGAATAAGTTATAAGTCTTTATATCGATCCATCGTGACGCCAGAGCTGAAGTATACAAACTTATTAAATCTCTACTTTTATCACTGTATCGGCGACAATATGGTCACAAAATTCAGCTGCATTTCAGTTGTTTTACTGCTTTTACTTCTAGTAAACAAAGGTAAGTGGCATCAATTATTCTTATCTAAAAACTATTGTAATACTGAAGTCGTATACCGAGAAATTCACCAAGTAGAGACAGACCTAGTCTTATGATACTAAAGAAAAAGAAATTTTATGATACTTAGAATACTACGAGAGTTTTTGTTTGAGATTTGAGTTTAACAGAGTTAAGCAGCTTGATAGCTAATGATATGGTACTGTATAAGGTTCTCTAGTTTCTTTAAGAATAACGTAAGGATTGTTTATCAGAAAACACTGATTCACTTATAGTTTTTCATGATATTTTCAGGCAAGCCGCCTGAGTACGATTATGAGTTTGTAAATCAAATCAAATCTATTGAAGGTCGAAACTGTTGGAGGTCGAAACTGTTAGAGATCGGAGCTGTTTTTAACCATAGTTAACCGTGTCTTGGTTACAAGTTCATAATTATTCATTTGGGGTTATCAAAACTTATTATAATAATTAGTATTTTTATTAACGCTTGATGAGACTCTCGCATTAGTTTAATTTCACTGCAGGTGCCCACCTTATGCATACCAACAAAACCTTCTTAATTTCGACAACTTTTCTTTGAAAATTGTGATGTTTCTTCAATAAAAGGTGTCTAAGGCGCAAATAGAAATAAGAAATGAGATATTTTCTTTTCGTGACATACGCAAAGTGGGGTAATATCACTTGATTAGCCATATAGGTCTATGACGTCAAGCAGGGAACAAACGCTTCATTTGGTCTCAAGTAATGCTTTGGAAGCGACTAGAAAACTATATGAATGTCATATAGATGAATGAATTAAAAAACTTTGAATGTTCAAAATAAATATCCGACTACAGACAAACAACTATAAATTACGTCATATAATCAAAATATCACACTTGAACCAGTTTCCACTCATTATTAACCGACCAGTGGAAATAAAGGCCTAGGTACAAGTTCTAATTTTGCATTAATTATTATTATTATTTATTTTTTATTTTTAGCATCTGCAAATGATTTGAATACTTTGTTTGGCATATCGTCAGGAGATGATGACACAGGTAGGAGTTCACTAATATGAGAGAGAACTGAGAACTACACCTAGAGGGTTTTGGGGAAGGGAAGAGTTTAAATAAGTGTGCGTTTCAAAAATATAAGAAGTATAAAAAAGTTTCTTTCACTGATCTTTTGTTGTTGATCTCAATTACAGTGCTCTACGTGACAATTGCTTTCGTCGTGTTGGCTGTTGTTCTACTTATTTGCATGATCATCTGTTTGTATTGGTTATACAAAGTGATACAGGGAATTATCAAAAAGAGGTCAGTGTTTCCGATCTATTTTGACAAACGTTTAGTTATTTGATGTGTGTTTGAAATCTGCTTGGTGTTGTCATGACGCGCGAGTGCGCATGCGCAAAAYATGGCCAGCGAAAAGCTTGTCTATTTTCATCAATGATCCAAAGATGAACTTGTTTTGCCCAAAAGTAGACTCACATGAGCATGTCATTCATGTCATTCCTTTTTCACTTCTCTGCGTTTATTCTAAATTTCTTTGCCCTTGGCTTTAAAGGCAAGAAGAGATGGAAGAGAGACGTCGATGGCATGGTGGAGTTGATGACATCATTGACGACGCACAAAAAATGGTTCCATTGCCAAGGGCAACCAACACGTTAGAAAAAGGCTACATAAATAACAGCTACTCGAATACAGGCATCGACTTCGTTAACAGCCGCATTTAGAATAGAAAAATATGTAAAGCACTAATGTACCATGGAGAAGCGTACGTTATATTTCTTATAATTATACTGAAAAATACAGTCAACGCATTGGTATAGGTCAACAAATGTTGTTGGTGAAGTTTGCAATAGATTGACACGTAATTGATACTGGATGGCAAAACAAATTGGACTCTTCATTTAAAGATTTTTTTTGCTGGATTACTAATGTCATATCAAAACCCTTTTCAAAAATAGCAGTCATATATCCACACGTGACTGTTTGTTGCAAAAGGCCTATTGCATGACAATCTAAAGCGAACTAAAGAAAGGTCATACCTTAAGCTAAAAAAATAATCCTATTTTTAAAGCGACAATCGTACATATTTTGAAACCACCACTCCCCATAAGGGGCTCTTCCAAGAGGTTACCTCCACAAAGACTACCACGATTACATTCTGTTTCTTGCCAAATCCAAAATAGCGAAAAAGAATCTATCGACTCAAGCTAGTCGGCCCGCTATTTCAAAAGAAAACAAACATCAACATTTTTGCTACACTTTTATTTTTAAAACCAGCCCTTGAATTAACAATAAGGGCAGACTGTTTCTGCGCGAAACTTTACATAGTAAAGATTAAACAATGCATGGCTTAGATTTACAGGTGCTAACTACAGTAGTTCTACTTCTAATATGTTTACAAGTTGCATATTGGCATATACTTGACTACAAATCCTTAATTCGATACTTGAAATGACAAATAGACAAACCAATTTGAAAATTATTTGGAGAAAAGAACCCAACGGGACAACGAATACAAAAAAAACCCCTCAAACTTCAATGATTTTTTTGTATTCTTTTCCTGCCTAGTTCTCTTACACAAGATAATTTTCGAAGTGGTCTTTATGGAGATAACTAAGGTTCAAAGTGCCAGCATTTTATCGATGTTAAGTGCAGAAAACAGTTGGTTAAATTTATGCTTTTATCGAAAAAGCAAATCAATAATAATCCCAACACTCTTAAATTTCCAGGGCAGGGGAAGTCGAAAAAATCAATATTATTAACGTAAGTTTCGTTGACGCCATCTTGAAAAGTCACCAAGCCTCTTTTCGTTATTGCGTCAATTTTGTGTAGGAGGCTAAGTTACTTTTCAAAATGGCCGAAAGGAAAGGGAAAAAACGAGCGGTTTTTAGCATCTCTGGATTAAGTGCTTGAAATCTGTACATAAAAAATTATACAATTTACCACGAATAAGATTAAAGAGCACAAAAAACCAACAATGTTTTCCTCCTAAAATACCAATTAAAATAATAAAAGGGCAAAAAACACAAATCCCTAAATTTGGATTACCGAACACATTAAGAATGCTTTTATTTCGGAAAGTCTGAGGTCTATTGTCACGAACTTCTTTGTCCTAAGACGATTTAGCACAAGTATTCATAACAAACTGAACTACTCTATCAAAAACGAAAACGTTTTAGGATTATCTGGGTAGCGTTTTATTACTTTCTAAAAAAATATCCCCTTATGATGAAACTATAATTTATACATAATTGAAGTCAAGTGTCATTAGAAACATTTATTTGAAGTAATACACTGAACTGTTCAGCTTACTAAGGTTTGGTTTGGTCTCGTATCCGTGTATGCTTCACTCTCAAACCTGGGTTGAGATTTTGTTTCCCCCCAGGTCTACCCACCAAACGAATATAATACCAGTCAGTAACCTTAGTATCAAATCTTTAAACTGGGGTAGATTAAAGCGCATTACATATCAATCTCTCAGTGTAATGGCAAAATAATCGATCAATAAAAGCCGAATAATCACAGAACAGGGCTTTTTGTACTCAAAAGAATTCGTTTGAGTTAAGTGAGATTATCTTACGAGATACGCTTAAAATTACCCCAAGTTCTCGAATTAAAATTACTAATTACTAAAAAACTGACATTAAAAAAAAAAAAAACATGAAAAATGTCAGGTACAAATGACAAATTACGAAAGCACAATTATTATCAAACAAACACTTAACTTCTTTTTCTTCGTTTGTAGTACAAAAATAGCTCTACTTACAATTTATTTTCTATATTTTCAATTCGTTTATTATACTTATCTATGAATTCGAACGTGTACACTTTTTAAATCTTATCAAGTTAAAAACAATGGCTCAGAAAGTTCCGCTTGAAATTGTGAGAACTAATCGATGTACGCATGCGCAAAATGGCGGACGTTTTTCGCCGCTCGCAATACGGACCCACAGTTCCATGCGGGATATGTTCGTTACCAGTCTCCTACATATATACTTCCTAAATTAAATGGAAGGATCGACCGAGATACAACAGCCAAACGCACACGAAGATACGTCGACTTCTATCGGGCATCGTACGACAATCCACTGTACTCGTATTTTTATATCAAAGAGGATGTGGTCGTATGTGTGTGCGACGCGAATGCTGACTTGTCGCGACTGACCGTCCTGAACCATCTTTAGGACGCTGAATTTAAAAATGCCTATTACGATCGGTCTTTGTAGGAAATTATTTAAGGTATATAAACGATAATGCATGGATATGTTACCATAACTACGTTACTGATACTTGACGTGTAATTTTAAAATATGGAGTACTCTATAAATGCTACAGAATTCAACGTCAAAAAATATCTAAAATCGTACAAAAACAATCCAACTCTACCATAAACTGTTAAAACAGCAGTTGCCTAAGATATTTATCTGCGCAGCGTAGCACTATTAACAGGCATGGATGTAACTACTCCACGAAAAAATGGAGCAGTCTTGTATTCGCTTAGGAATGTATGTTCCTTGCGCGTTGTATCGAACCTTTTTTTACTGATAACAGACTTTTTTTGAGAAGCTTGTGGGTAAAAATTCATTCTATTTTGCAATTTGCAATGCAACAAATATTACACAAAAATGTGAATTTTTTTGGCAGTATTACTGCAAGTCAAAGGGCAGCCCAAACTCCATACATAAGGTATTCAAGCCTGTAACCAACAGATGAAAAAGATTGGTACCACACGTCGCTTTTCATTAATTGATTAATAAAATCATGATTATTATTGGTTATAAATGCGATTAATTTTTAAATGATAATTTGATTAATAATCATTAGCAAATTAATATATTACAGAAAGATGCACTCAAAATGAATCAAGATTTCTCGTTACCAAGCCCTTTTACTTTCCGTTGGAAGAGGAGCTATTTGAGAACTGGAAAGTATGATTAGTTTCCAATCTCACTCGCTTTTGTTGAGAAGAGAAAGAAAATGAGCTGGGAGCAAGTATAATTATTTTTTGAAAACAAATGGGAAAAATCATCTTTGAGATGCGTCATTTCTAGGAGAAATATCTAAACACAGGAAGCCCAAGCAATGAAACCTGGTCGAAGTTAGAGCTTGGGCTTCTTGTGGTCTAGATGTTGCTTTGACCAGACAAAGTGTCTTGTCAAAGTCAACATCTGTTCCAAGCCTTCAATTGTTGAAGTTAAATTATGATAGTTTGAATTAAGGCAAACTTGATCCGAGTGACCTCTGCAAAAATGATTTAGTCAAATGAGCTAAAAAATATTCAAAATTGGGGGAAAAACTTATATTTAGGACTCAGCTTGAAGGCTGCAAAACAAGTGAATTCCAAGATGCATAAAAAAGATGTAAGTGACTATTCACAATCATGCTGTGAGAATCCAAAAATGAGGTATAATATCAGTAATAATTAATATAATAATAATCGAGTCTGTTACCCAGACAAGTTTGCCTCAACACAATAGACACTGAATACAATGTTACTTTCTCTTGAACTGACACAAGTTTGACATATTAGATTCCAGTTTGGATGTAACATGACATGTTTATATATCGTATATAAAGATAGTAAAACTATCGTATTAGTTGAGTACACTGGACGGGCTACCGGCCAGATTCTACAATATTGTTAATGGATTACAGTGCATTATGGGAAGCTTTGGGGTGATCTGGTATGCACAAACCCGTGAGTGGCATTTCTTAATGATAAAGAACTCATTAAAAGGACTTTATCGTGATTAGTTGTCTTGATGCTTGGTATTAAGGTACTAAGGTGCTTATAGATGCATTAGTCTTATTAGGTGCCTTGTGTAAGCAACACAGCAAAGTGAGTAGGTGAGCAATGCCTAGAGTCATAGCAACATGTTCTCATTGAGTACAGTGACATTATTGGTGCTTATAGATGCATTAGTCTTATTAGGTGCCTTGTGTAAGCAACACAGCAAAGTGAGTAGGTGAGCAATGCCTAGAGTCACAACATGTTCACATTGAGTACAGTGACATTATTGGTGCTTATAGATGCATTAGTCTTATTAGGTGCCTTGTGTAAGCAAACACAGCAAAGTGAGTAGGTGAGCAATGCCTAGTGCTATAGCAACATGTTCTCATTGAGTACAAAGACATTGGTGCTTTTAAAACATCATTACTTTATACAAAGCTATGTCATATCTGACGTCAACTGACACATAATTAATATGGACGACTCTTGTACAGCAAGTTTCTGACTGTCCTACAAGCTACAGCAACCCGTGCGTTACTCACTCTACTGGTTTTTCTATTGCTTGTTGTTACACAAGGCTTGCATTTGGTTAGCATTAGTGCATTATATTTGTTAATTTAAAAAAAAAAATAAAAAAATAAGTTGTATTTTATCAAAATGAAATTAAGTTTAAGGTGATGATGACATAACGACCAACGCATACACAAAAACACTAACCAATATAACATTCATGACGACTATATACTTAAAAAATTTAACCATCTACAATAAGTAATATTGCTTATTAAAAATATTGACTACTATCGAATACAGAGTATAATTGAATTGTTCTAATTCATGAAAGTCTTGTCAATTTTTTTTTATACATATGAAGCTTTACATATTTCTTAGTGAATTGCTAAAAAAGACCTAATTCCGAGTGACTCTCACTAAATGGCAAGGCATTCCCCCCTCCCCCTTCTCATTGAAACCTACAACAGGTCTTGAAGTCTGTTGTGTACATATTTAGTCCCCGCATTCATACACAAACCTGATATTTACAAATTTTGGACAGATACCATCACTGTTGGTCTTCTTATTCTGTCTGTCTGTCTGTTCTGTCACCATTTTCCTGTACACACTTTAGGTCTTGGGATTAGCTTCATGTGTTCAATTCCAATAGAGGATAAATAATTCAATGCACTAGAACGGCATTTTCTTCCTCTTTAGTCCCTAAGGACTTGTATGCTAGATCATAAAAGCACCAAAGAAGCTGGCAGATTCTTCCATCGATACAGAATCAGAGTGGCCCTCAGACACACCCACTGATAATCTATCCCCTGTGCTCAATGCAAAGACGCCACCTTGGTAGCTACTATATAGATGAATGTTGGAGTTCTTAGTTGAACACCGTGACGTGACGCTTCTCATAATCACATTAGTGACATTATTACTTGTCAGGTGGACGTAATGAATTAGGTGCGGTTTGTCATCCTCTGCTTGGAAGTACAGTTGACTGTAGATGTAGTACCGACCAACTTTAGGTATGATCAATTCTCCATTTCTGTAGTTCATTCCTCCAAATGAATGTGCCCGACCAAGGTTGCCTTCCCAGTGCCGGAGAATACCTGAATAGGAAATATGAAATTGAAAAATATTGCTCTACAATGAAATAAACAAATGAAGCACAGAAAACATTTAAGAAGATTTTGCACTTCTCTTGTTTCTAGCCTTCAGTGAAATGTTCCTGCATCACATTGGTTTTTGCTTTAGGAGAGTTAGTAAGGATTGGTAATCTATTATTTTGCTTTGCGTGGGCAACAACTAATGTATAACAAGCGAACTGCAGGCAGCTCAAGTGGGAAATCTTGCAGGCTGCTTTGTGTCCTCCAACCTTTAGATATGAGATTGGAAAAATACACACATTGTGTAAACACAGCTCGCAACAACAACAAGAATGCAAATCTGGAATACTTATTTGAAGCAATCGCTAGCAACAATACATGAAGATCATGTGGGAAATGTGAAGTAATGTCAGGCTCAAATAGCTTCAATATTCTATCATTTGTCTATGGATGGGAGTTCGTTCAATGTAACGGCACCGTGAGGAGTGAAAAATGTACCCTACATTGTCCACACAAATTTTAACACGTAATCCTTGTTTACCTGCTTTCGGTGGATTTGGTGCTGCAGATTTGCTGTATCCTGTGACATGCGCAGAAGGTTTTGGTAATGGCTAAACAGAAAAGACATTAAATAAAGGTGGATACGAGGTTGGTAAAGAGCATAGCTAGTTGCTTGCTCTTCTAAGGAATTACACAATCATTACCACACAACCTTACAAAGCAAAGTTAATGTAAAAGAGGATAAAAAGATATTCTGCATTTCAGCAACAGCCTCAACACCCTAGAAATCTTCTGGAACTGCCAATAAACATTGCATGAAGGTAGCATGCATCTTTTCTCATGAGAATAAAAGGACAAAAGACATGGCCGCCATGTTGGTTGGTCAAAAGAACAAAGATCAAATGCTTTCTTCAAGCTAACCAGCATGGCAGCTATATGTCACATGCACAGAAGACA